>JAOSBP010000008.1:26243579-26265990 GCA_027563825.1 Erythroxylum mucronatum
CTTCAGTTCCAAATTAAACACCAACTTCGAGCATTAGCAAATCAAAAACGAAGAAAAAACAGCAATACTAGCCATCGAAATGTCTACCTTAGGAATCAAAACGCGTGGAGGAGCAACGGCAGCGACGTTGAGACGAGATTTTAAGCCGTCTGCTTTGAAGTAATCGTTGAATAGTAACTTAGACGGTAGTACGGCAGAAAGAGGTTGACCCACCAGAAACAGACTCGAACTTTTGCATATTATTTACGATAAAGATAATGCATGGGCATTGTCGAGTACCTTAGGATTCCGGCAGTCCCAGCAGAAGACGCCTGATTTGAGCCAGAGATTTGTCGGCAGCGGTTGAAGGAAAAGGGAAAGAGGGCAGCTAGATATATATATAACCAAACGTTGAAGGAAAAGGGAAAGGGAATGTCTGCTGTTGACGACGGGTGGGGCGGCGACGTTGAGAATTTTTTTTTCAGGTGGTGGTCTCTGTGTGGACGAGTGCAGACAGTAGGAGTTGATCGAATACGAGAGCTAGGCGCGCGAGAATGAAAACGAAACTGATGAATTGGGGATGAGTTTTAATTTTTTCCCCAACACTTCAACGACGTTTACTTCATAACAACGTCGACATAATTATTTTCCCACGTTTTAATATTTAAACGTCTCATATAATACTCCAATTCCGCGTCGTCGGATAACAACGTCGATAAATATTCACACTTTTACTGACGTTTTTTAAACGTCGAGAAAGGTCATACGTTTCTGCGACGTCTTCCACTCAAACGTCGCAGAATGTATACTTTTTTTGTAGTGTGAGCCCTGAATAAATGAATGCCTGAGATTCAAGAGACAGAATAAGACACCATAATATTAAACAGAGGATCCCGTCTCCCTCTTCATAAAATATTAAGTACCACTATTATGATGCATGTTTCAATCTAAAGAGTAACTTCCTCAATCTACAAACTTTGTATTCATTTCTCTTCCCCTTTAAACCTTTAGATTGTTTCATGTATACCTTTACTAGATCACAGTTCACGAAGATTATCTTTATATCCGTCGTCAGAAGGTCAAGATCAAAATGAGTTGTTAAGTCATAATGATCCTGAATTAGTTTTTGGTAGAGACTCATGAGAAGGTATTATTGTAGTTCATTCTCTTTTTGAGTGTATCTTAGCGACAACCCTTACTCTAAACCTCTCCACCTCCACATCCATCATCCATTTATCAGAATAATCACTCAACATTGCTTCATCACAGGTAAAAAGATCTATAATGATCTCCCAAAATGCAATCATTCTCACCTATATAACAATAAAGTCGTTAAACTATGTAGGCCACTATCTTTTAGAGAACATTTCAGTAGTGTTATAGGATTACGTTGAACATCAATACAGTCTACTTAATAGCATCTATGCTACCTCCAACATCAAGAGTTAAAGATGTATCCAATTGATCACTGCATACCTCCAGAATTTCCTCAATAACTCTTTCATACTAGTGGAATATGTACTATTACTGGATTAGGCTCCTCAACCATTTCAACTTTCAATGACGATACATCTCTTACTCTATTTTACTACTAGTATGACTAGGACAGTAAAATGCATGGCCTTTTGAAACTTCAAGAAACCCTATAAAGAACTCAAGAATTTTCTTAGGATTTGGTTTCTTCTTTAGTGAGTTATAAATTTTGATCTTAACTTGAGAACCACAAACCCTTAAACAGTTCAAACTAGGTTTTCACATATCCACAATCAAAAGGAATTTTGTTAACTCTCTCAATAGGAATACATTTTAGGATGTAGAGTGTTGTCTTTAATATCTTGTCCTATAGATACTTAATAATCTTTGATCTCTCAACCATTCTCCTCTTTATGCCTTTTACAATGCAATTTCTCGTCTCTACTACTCCACTCTTCACCGCATTCGAACTTGGCAACCATAATGGGTTTATTGAATTGCTTCCCAACCTTTGCCTTAAATATTTTGAACTTCTCTAAGGACTCAAACTTATTCACTACAAGAAAATCATAAATTATCAATGGAAAATTACCGACGGAATAAATACTGTAGCTAATTAGAGACGAAAAATCAATATTCGTCGGTAACGCTATCGTGAAAAATTCCTATTAATGTAATTAGTTTATTAGTTGGGTTATTCTCACGTGTTTGTCACGAGCAGTTCATTTATTAGTCTATATATGCTTTGTACTTCACTTTTCAGAGAATCAATAAGAAATCTTCTTTTCTTGATAAAAGTCTCAGATTGTGATAATTCCATTTTGCAACAGACAAAATTTCTATCGGTAAAGGTGGAGGGAAAATATCCCAACAAATTTTTCCATGAAATATAGGGACAAAAAAGTCATACTTATCAGTAAATTAGGCGGGAACGCTTGCCACAATAAACTAGCGTCGGGGATTTACTGACGGATCTATTTTCTGTCGGTGAATTTACGACGATATAATTGCTTCGTCGATAAATTTATGCAGAAATGTTTGTTGCAATAATCAAGCGTCGGGGTTTACCGACGATAGTGTATTCCGTCGATGATTTTTCGACAGTCTAACCACTCCATCATTAGCTTCAGCTTAATCGTTTTAAATAAATCGAAAATGACGTCATTTTCGTTTGGGGTTAAACCCATCCCAAACCTTCCCCCCTCATTTTCTCCTCTATGTTTTCGCCATCTTTTCTCCTTGCCATCGCTCATTGTCGTGGGTCATCGTCGTCGCTCGTTGCCATCGCTCACCCATCGCGTGTCATCGTGGTCATCTTCCTTTAATCGTCGGTTGAGGTAACATTTTATTCTTTGATTATTTTTTACGACATCGTTGAGTTTTGTTTGTTACTGTGTTTTGTGTACTGCTTTGATTGTCATTGTCTTCTTTTCTTTGTTTTAGTTATCTTCTTTGGCCGTCAGCTCTCCCTAGCTCCTTCTTCTTCTTCCTTCATGCACTTCAGTGACTTCTTCTGCGTGTTGGCAGAGGTAAGTGGGTTTTGTCGTTTACTAGGTTTTTGTGTACTTGGTTTTAATTTGTGCATTTGTTTATGGTTTGAACCTCCCATTGGAACTTGCTGCATTTTTAATATACATGGCCTGCACCAACCGAAACTTGTTTGTGGTATGAACTTCGGTTTGTGGCTTTAAATTTTAAGTATTGTTAATCTAAATTTAGGTATTGTTAATCTAAATTTTATGTATAGTTAATCTAAATTATTAGCTTTAAATTTTAAGTATTGTTAATCTCTATCATTAATACATTTTCTTATTGGTTGTGTTTGGTTGTTACATTATTAAAGATGGGTTTATCAATGAATTAATATAAGATGGGTTTGAATTATAGCTTCAAATATCTGAATTTTATCAATGGGTTATTTCATTGATACTCTCTGAATTGATTAGGTTCTCTTTACTTTTCATGTTCTCACCTCATTTTTTGTTGGATTTTTTTTCTATTTTTCTTTACGTATATTTGTTTTGTGATGGGATTGATAATTGAATGATTTTTGGGGTTTTAAGGAACTTTAATATAGGATATTGGTTGACTTGTCTTGCAAATGGCATTATGGATTGAGGATTATGGTTTTGTTTATGTATCAATATAAGAGGGGTTTGAATGTTAAATAAATATAATATGATATTATTGCATATGTGACTATATAATTGACTAAATAAGAAATCAAACAACTAGCTGACTCACTAGAGAGTAAGAGCAATGGATGTTTGGGAACACTAGTTGACCACACTAAGGTATTAGTTGACTTGTATGTCTTATTAACTCTAAAATCAACCTCAAAATTGAAATTTAAACATTAAACCACATGATAAATCATGAAAAAATCAATCAACGTAAATAAAAAAATTAGAGTCACTTACCAAAACGAGTTCCAGCAATCATCCCTAATTCTCTTTTAATTTTGCAAAATCTATTCTCACTCATTGTTTTAGTAAAAATGTTAGCCAATTAATGTTGTGTTTGGACAAATCTTTCCATATACTCTTATTAGTGGCACCAAAAATAATGTCATTTCAACATAAATTTGAATAATTAAAATATCATGCTTATGTGTTTTAGTAAAGAGTGTAGTGTCAACTTTACTTATAAAGAAATCATTTTTTAAAAAATGCACATAACTTATCATATAAAGCTCTAGGTGTTAGGCTCGGGTCTCGGTACTTATTACAAGGCTACATTACGAGAGGATCGGGTGAAGATCATGTGAGAAGAAGGCTGGAAGCTCCAAATTGTAATGAGAAACTTAAAAACCCATGTTTTACCCAATTTGGTGAGTTCCATCAGTCACCCTCATGCACTCCTGACGTGACACTCAAATTTATAAAAATCATATATCTCAATTTTGATGTCCATAAATTACAAACTTTGTACCATTGGAAAGATAAGAGGATTTGCTACAACTTTCATGTAGAAAGATTTGTCTGATTCTACCTACATCAACATAGTTTAATCGTTGAAATTAGGACATAATTTTTGTCAAGGATAGTGCTGCAACATCTGCCAGCACTAGTGACATTATCGTGTAAATACCATATCTCTCTCATCCGAAGTCAAGCAATGACAAACTTTATACCATTGGAAAGATAAGAGGATATGCTACAACTTTTATGAAGACAACATCATTTGATTCTGCCTACATCAATACAGTTTATTCATGGAAGTTAAGAGTCACTACTTTTTTCCAAAGTAGTACTGTGGCTAAGTTCCCCATTTTTCTTCCTTTATCTATTACGAGATTTTACAATTTCCGAAAAGAAGACTCGGATCCAACCAACAACTAAATGTACATACATGAATCTCAGCATAACAATTTATTTTAAGTCTATCTAGGGCCATCTAACAACATACTATCCCATCTCTAACAACAATTTACAACTCAACAAAGAAGATAGTTCTGAACATGTACAAAGGGAACTTCTTCAACTGTTAATCTCATTACTTAAACAAAATGGATTTTGTACATAACTTTAATTACAAATCAAAAGCTACATAAATTGCATAATACAAAATATAAATGAATGCTCATGTTTGATTGCTTATAAAGCTACCCAAAAATATAGTCGAACTAACTTAGTTACAAAAAGTAGCTACCTTGGGGTTTGCCAAAGCTTTGCAAAGATCAATTATCTTCTTGTTCTACACCTGAGGAGTGAAAAAAAATAATGGGTTGAGCTGCAAAGATCTGTGGCTAATACGTATATAGCCATTGATAACGAGCCACACAATCAAGCATATATATATATATATATCATTTTAATATATCAATTAAATTATCTACAGTTCTAGCTCAAAGACTTATACTTAAGGATGTTATCACATAAAGCATATCATGTACATTTAAACATCAAAACATAACACTCAATTGTGTATCATACTCAACAAATCAAAATGAAATACGCAAATATAATGGCTTGAGAGTCCCATGGATCGAAATGGAGAAACTGAAGTTTACACCTTAAACTAAATGAGTTCGTTTCCTAGGAGCTCATGTGCCACAAGCAGGCAGCCGGGAGAAGACTTTAAGTCAACGTGCACGTGACAAACAAAATGGAATCTCTCTTGCCCAAACACAAGCAAATTTTG
This sequence comes from Erythroxylum mucronatum, assembly GCA_027563825.1. Lineage (NCBI taxonomy): Eukaryota > Viridiplantae > Streptophyta > Magnoliopsida > Malpighiales > Erythroxylaceae > Erythroxylum > Erythroxylum mucronatum. The sequence continues at coordinate 26,249,175 of JAOSBP010000008.1, forward strand.
ATGCTCAATTCATTTCATCACATGTTCATACTCTCATGCTTCTTGAGTTTTTTTTTTCCCTTTTTCATTAATACAAAAAAATGTCGTAACATCTTTCAAGGTATAACATGATAATAAATTATAGAGCATTTTCCAACGATCGCAACAATTCAAGTCAAGCAATTAAGCATACACACACAAGTAAGAAATCAGCCCATCATCCACAATAACTATAAACATATTATCCAACTAATTGCATGTAAATCCAAACTCAAGTTTGCCTTTCCTCTTGCTCTTGCGTTGGATTTTCTTGGTTTCCTTTAAACAAACAAAATTTCATTCAAACCAATATACAAATAGAAAATCCATAAAGCTTTAATAATCAAAAATAAAATTGAGCTTAGATTTAGTCTACCCATGGTTTATCTAGGCTAGAATAAATAAGATCTAGTTAAAAACCCATAAAAAATCAAAATGGGTTTGCTGGTCTTCTTCTTTCTCCCTTTATTTCTAGGCAAGAAACTCATTTTCTCTAGTTCCTTTTTCTACCAAAGCAAGAAGAAAAGATGACGAAGATTACCTAAAACTTAGCTGAATCCTCTACTTTCTTCTTCTTTCTCCTTTTCTCTTTCTACATTTTTTTTCTTTCCTAGCTTATCCAACACATTTCACGCATTCTTCACTTCTCCTTTACTCTTTCTATGTTTTTTCCTTTCTTTCCTAACATGTCCAACACATTTCACGCATTCTTCTCTTCTCATTTATTCAAGACCTTTTTTTTTTCCTTCCAAGTTTACCCTTCCATATTTAATGTAATGTCTACTTGTTCCATTAGTCTCTTATGTCTATTACACACTAACTTAATTCTAACATTTCTATTTAATAATTCTAATTTCTATTCATGCTTGCTAAATTAATGGACTAAATTCTAAATAAATAAATAAATAAATTTGGGGTCCAACAATTCTCGTCCCTTTAAAGAATTTCATCCCCAAAATTCTTACCTGAGTCTACCATTAAGTGTAGATACTTCTCCTTCATGACTTCAAAAGGCTCCCATGTTGCCTCCTCTCTTGCATGGTTCTTCCATTAGACTTTAACCAGCTTCACAGTCCTATTTCTCAAGACCTTGTCCTTTAAATCTAGAATCTCTATTGGTTGTTCTTCATAAGTCAAATCCTCTCTTAATTGAACCTCTGAAGGTTGGACTATGTGTGAAGGATCTGATCCATATCTTCTCAACATTGATACATGGAAGAAATTGTGAATCTTAGACAATTCTAGTGGCAGGGCTAACTTGTAGTCTAGAGGCCCAATCTTCTTAGTAATCTCATAAGGGCCCATGTATCTTGGACTGAGCTTGCCCTTTTATCAAATCTTAAGACTCATTTCCATTAATTGGCTCTAAGAAATACTTTGTCTCTAACTTCATATACAATCTCCTTTCTATGCGCATCCGTATAGCTCTTCATCCTGTCATGAGCTGCTTTGAGTCTCTATTTCACCAATTTAATCTTGTCAACTGTAGCTTGTACCAACTCAGGTCCTAAAAGTCCCCTTTTACCTTCCTCATCCTAACAAATAGGATTTCTGCACCTCCTACCATACAAGGCTTCATAGGTGCCATTTGAATTCCTGAGTGGTAGAAATTATTGTAAGCAAACTCAATTAAAGATAGATGATCATCCTATGAGCCTTTGAAGTCTGTAACACAAGCTCTTAAAATTACCTTCAATGTTCGTATTGTCCTCTTTGATTGGCCAGCAGTCTGTGGATAGAAAGATGTGCTAAAATGCAACTTGGTTCCTAAAGCCTCTTGTAAGCTTTCCCAAAATTTGGAGGTGAATATGGGATCTCTATTTGAGACTATAGAACTTGGAATCCCATGAAGTCTAATTATTTCATCTATTTATTTCTTGGCCAAGGCATTCAAAGTATCTATTTTTTTAATTGGTAGGAAATGTGTTGACTTGGTTAGCCTATCGACAATCACCCATATTGTGTCCTACTTCTTACTGGTCCTTAGCAATGCCATCAAGAAATCCATTGTAATCTTCTCCCACTTCCATTCAGGAATAGACAAAGGTTTAAGCTTGCCGGTAGGTGCTTGATGTTCTGATTTAACTTGCTAGCACACTAAGCATTTTCTAGCATACTCTACAACATCTTTCTGCATTCCTCTATACCAAAAGTGCTCTTTTAAATCTCTATACATTCTTGTACTCCCCGGGTGCATTGCATATGGAGCATTGTGTGCCTCATCAAGAATTTCATCCTTCAACTCTAGCATGTCTAGAATACGTAATCTGTTGCCTACCACCATCAATCCATCTTCTCTTATCTCTATTTAAGAGGTTTGCCATTTTTAATTTCTTCTCTGAGCTTGCTCAAGTGCTCATCTTGCTCTTGCACTTGCTTAATCTTCTCATTCAACGCTAGCCTTATTCTAAAATTAGCCAATATACAACTAGATTCAACTTGCCTCAATGTCATCTTAAGTCTGGCTAATTCCTTCAACAAAGGAAGGTATACTGTCTCCACATGTGCCATAGTAAATTTTCTACTCAATGCATTTGCTACTACATTAGCTTTCCCTGAGTGGTAGTCTATCATCAAGTCATAATCCTTCAGTAGTTCTAACCACCTTCTTTGCCTTAGATTTAACTCTTTTTGGCTCATCAAATATTTAAGACTCTTGTGGTCTATAAATGCCTTAGTGGTGGCTCCATATAAGTAATGCCTCCATATTTTCAATGCAAAAATTGTGGCAGCCAGCTCCAAGTTATGTGTAAGATAATTCATCTTATAGGGTTTTAACTGCCTAGAAGCATATGCAATCACTTTATCTCCGTGCATCAACACACACCCCACTCCATTCCTTGAGGCATCACTATGTCCTATATATCCATCACTACTAGAAGGCAAGGTTAGAATTGGTGCAGTTGTCAGCCTATTCTTCAATTCCTCAAAGCTCTTCTAACATTCTTCTGTCCACACAAACTTTTGACTCTTCCTTGCCAATTTGGTCAGTGGGGTTGCTATCATAGAAAAGCCTTATACAAATCTTCTGTAATAATCAGTTAAACCCAAGAAACTCCTCACTTCTGCTATATTCTTAGGTGCTTCCCATTTAAATGCAACTTCTATTTTCCTTGGATCCACATGTACTCCTTTTTTTGAAATTACATGTCCAAGAAACACCACTTCCCTTAGCCAAAATTCACATTTATTGAATTTTACATACAACTTTTTCTTCCTCAATGTCTCCCAAGGTAATCCTTAAATGTTCTTCATGCTCCTTGTCACTCTTGGAATAATCCAATATATCATCAATAAAAACTATGATAAATTGGTCTAAGAAAGGCTTGAAGAATCTATTCATTAAATCCATGAAGGCTGCAGGGGCATTTGATAATCCAAAGGGCATAACTAAGAACTCAAAATGGCCATATCGTGTTCTAAAAGCAGTCTTTGACACATCAGACTCCTTTATTCTCAATTGGTGGTAACCAGATCTCAAGTCTATCTTGGAGAAAACTTTTGCCCCTTACAATTGATCAAAAAAATCATCTATGCGTGGGATGGGATATCGATTGTTGATGGTGATATGATTGGGCTTCCTATAGCCCACAGACTTTCTCAAGGATCCATCTTTCTTCTTCACAAAAAGAACTGCAGCTCCCCAAGGTGAAGAGCTAGGCCTAATATAACCTTTCTATAATAGCTCTTCTAATTGCTCTTTAAGCTCCTTCAATTCTGCCGGAGCCATTCTATAATATGGAATTGATATTGGTGCAATGCCTGGAAGAAGCTAGATGGGAAACTCAATTTCTCTAGGTGGTAGTAGTCCTGGTAATTCTTCTAGAAAGACATCTAAAGATTTTATGACCACAGGAATATCTTCTAACATTCCTCCATCTACCTTCGTGTCTACCACATATGACAATAATGTTTCACATCCTTTCCTCATCATTTTCTCTGCTGTTAAAGCCGAAATAATTATAGGTGGGCTTGCTTTCCTATCTCCCACAAACACCACCTTTCCAACTTTGTCCAACTCACACTTTATTGTCGTTTGTTTGCAATCTAAATTGGCATTATACTTTTCTAACGTATCTATGCCCAAAATCACATCTAATCCCCCATCTTCAATGCATCAAATCCACCACTAATTTTTCTCTACCAATGTATATTTCATAATCTCTATAAACTTGACTAATAATGATATACTGGCCAATTGGAGTGCTAACCGTCAAAGGATTATCTAATGGGCTCAAACTTCTACAGTGAACAATTCTAATTGACGAAATAAATGAATGGGTAGTTGGAACAATTAAAACAATAATATTGTCATTAAACAATTTAACCATACCAGTCACAACCTCTGGAGCTGCTTCTGTGTCCTCCCTCGTCATTGCAAACGCCCTAGCTGGTACTTGCCCCTTCAGTCTTCCTGGAGTATTCACTTTCTTGGCTGAAGTAGAACTTCCCACTTCAGTTGTGGTCCTAACTCCCACAGTCTCAGCCCTGTTTGGCGCTTGCATCTTAGCTCCCTCCTATCTTGCATACTGCGGCCACTCTCTAGCCATGTGCCCTTTTTTTCCCACAGTTAAAACAAGCTCTACTCAATCTATAACATTTGCCCTTATGGAATTTGCTGCAATAGTCGCATTTGGGAATGGATGGCTTATCCCCCTCTCCCCTTCTACAGCCTCCAACCGTTAAGGCTTGATGAGAGATAGTTCTTATCTATTTGGACCTACTTGCACCACTACTCCTATTCTCAAATTGTATGGGGAAAGTCTTGGCACTCGTCTCTAGCATAAGAGCACTACCTCCCCTCCTGAACTGTTCTCTTCCTTTTCTCTTTCTGTTTACTGCGCTCTTTATCTTCTCCATATTCTTAACCCTTAACGCAACTTCTACCAGCTGTTGAAAGTCATAGAAATTTTGTGCCATTACTTTTTCTCTAATGGTTAAATGCAATCTCGCTTCAAACTTAAGACACTTAGCCGCTTCGCTCATCATCATCTCAACTACATATCAAGAAAATTGCGTAAATTTACGCTCATATTCGCTTACTATCATCTCCCTCTAGGTGAGACTCAGAAAATTTCTATGTTTTTATCTGATTCCCTGGTACATTTTCCTACCAATGTAGGGCATCTCCCTATAGCAAGCTTGCAACATATTCAACCTTTTCATTATCCTCACAGTCCATTTGTTCTAATATCCTTTCTGTCATCCTCAACCATGTTTCAGCTTCTTCTGGTTCAGTTTTTCCATAAAAATCCACTGCCCTATACTTCCTAAGCTTATCAAATTACTTTCCTTTCTTAGCTGGTGCTGGAGTAGAAGTTTATGGCATCTGGCCCATGGCCTGGTCAAAAGCCTGAGCAAAGGCTTGGAACAGTTTAGGATCTAAGGGAGTAGGCACTTGCTCTTGCAGAAGAGGTGACTCCTACGTTTGTGATCGAAAGGGCTCATTATCATGCCCTACAGAAGCATCAGCATTTCCTGGGGCTCTAGACTCATCAGTGCCCTCCTCTCTTAGTGGAGAGTCAGGTGCAACAGATCCTTGCAAAACTCCTTGTGTTCTTCTACGAGGTGGCATTCTACTCCTTCAATTTAAACATTAACACTTAGCTTACATTTCATTTTAATCTCATTTCCTACATGTATGCATGATATGCATGTCACTCAATGCAATCAATCAATTCAACAATGCAACAATTAATCACACATTATAATAATTCATATCACTACGTATTCTAAGCCTAGGAATCCTTAAAAACCATAGGCTCTGATAAAAAAAATTGGGCCTGGGTCTTAGTACTCATTACAAAGCTACATTATGAGAGGATCGGGTGAAGATCATGTGAGAAGAAGGCTAGAAGCTCCAAATTGTAATGAGAAACTTAAAAACCTGTGTTTTAACTAATTTGGTGATTTCCATTCGTCACCCTCGCGCACTCCTGATGTGATTCTCAAACTTATAAAAATCATATCTCTCAATTCTGATGTCTATAAATTACAAACCTTATGCCATTGGAAAGCTAAGAGGATATGCTACAAATTTGGTGAAGACAACTTTGTCTGATTCTGCTACATCAATACAGTTTAATCGTTGAAACCAAGACACAATTTCTGTCAAAGATAGTGTTGCAGCCTCTGCCAGCACCAGTGACATTATGGTGTAAAGACCATATCTCTCTCATACGAAGTCAAAAAATGACAAACTTTATACCATTAAAAAGCTAAGAGGATATGCTACAACTTTCATGAAGATAGCTTTGTCTGATTCTGCTTACATCAATACAATTTATTTATGGAAGTTAGAGTTACTACTTCAATCCAAAGTAGCACTGTGGTTGAGTTCCCTCTTTTCTTCTTTTGCCTATTACGAGCTTTTACAATTTCTAAAAAGATAACTGGATCCAACCGACCACTAAATGTACATACATGACTCTCAGCATAACAATTTATTTTAAGTCTATCAAGGGCCATCTAACAACATATTATCCCATCTCTAACAACAATTTACAACTCAACAAAGAAGATAGTTCTGAACATGTACAGAGGGAACTTTTTCAACTTTTAATCTCATTACTTAATCAAAATGGAGTTTGTACATAGCTTTAATTACATATCAAAAGCCACATCAATTGCATAATACAAAATATAAATGAATGTTCATGTTTGATATGCTTATAAAGCTACCCAAAAATATAGTCCAACTAACTTAGTTACAAAAAGTAGTTATCTTGGAGTTTGCCAAATCTTTGCAAAGATCAATTATCTTCTTGTTCTACACCTGAGGATTGAAAAAAAATAATGGGTTGAGCTGCAAAGCTCATTGGCTAATACATTTATAGGCATTGATAATGAGCCACACAATCAAGCATATATATACATATATATACATATATACATATATATATATATGTATATACATATATACATATATATATATGTATATATATCAATTTAATCTAGCAATTAAATTATCTACAGTTCTTGCTCAAAGACTCATAATTAAGGATGTTATCACATAAAACATATCATATATATTTAACCATCAAAACATAACACTCAATTGTGTATCATGCTTAACAAATCAAAATGAAATGCAGAAACATAATGGCTTGAGAGTCCCATGGATCAAAATGGAGAAACTGAAGTTTAGACCATAAACTAAATGAGTTTGTTTCTTAAGAGCTCATGTGTCACAAGCGGGCAGCCGGGAGAAGGCTTAAAGTCAACGTGCATATGACGAACAAAAATGGAATCTCTCTTTCCCAAACACAAGCAAATTTTGATGCTCAATTCATTTCATCACAAGTTCATACTCTCATGCTTCTTATGTTTTTTTTCCCTTTTTCATTAATACAAAAAAATGTTGGTAACATCTTTCAAGGTATAACATGATAATAAATCATAAAGCATTTTTCAACAATCGCAACAATTCAAGTTAAGCAATTAAGCATACACACACAAGTAAGAAATCAGCCCCATCATTCGTAATAACTTTAAACGTATTACCCACCTAATTGCATGTAAATCCAAACTCAAGTTTGCCATTCCTCTTGCTCTTGCACTGGATTTTCTTGGTTTCCTTCAAACAAACAAATGTTCATTCAAATTGATATACAAATAGAAAATACATAAAGCTTTAATAATAAAAAATAAAATTGAGCTTAGACTTAGCCTACACATGGTTTATCTAGGCTAGAATAACTAAGATTTAGTTGAAAACCCATGAAAATCAAAATGGGTTTCTTGGTCCTCTTCTTTCTCCCTTTATTTCCAAGCAAGAAAATCATTTTCTCTAGTTCCTTTTTCTACCAAAGAAAGAAAAAAAGTATGATTAAGATTACCGTATGATTAAGATTACCTAAAACTTAGTTGAATCCTCTTCCTTTTTCTTCTTTCTCCTTTTCTCTTTCTACGTTTTTTTTCTTTCCTAGCTTCTCCAACACATTTCATGCATTCTTCTCTTCTCCTTTCCTCTTTCTACATTTTCTCCTTTCTTTCTTAACTTCTCCAACACATTTCACGCATTCTTCTCTTCTCATTTATTCAAGACCATTTTTTTTAGTCCTTGCAAGTTTACCCTTCCACATTTAATGTAATGTCTACTTGTTCCATTAGTCTCTTACGCCTATTACATACTAACTTAATTCTAACATTTCTATTTGATAATTCTAATTTATATTCATGCTTGCTAAATTAATGTACTAAATTCTAAAAAAAATAAATAAATAAATTTGGGGTCCAACACTAGGACCTTGTTTCAACTCATATAGAGCCTTTGAAAGTTTGTAAGCAAAGTTAAGTGCATTATGTTTTTCAAACTTGAGAGGTTGATCAACATAAACTTCTTCTTGAATAAAAACATTTATAAAAACACTTTTAACATATATCTTAAATAATTTGAACTTCATATAGGAAACAAATGTAAGTAAGAACCTAATAACTTCTAACTTAGCCACTGGAACAAATTTTTCCTCAAATCTATGCCCTCCTCTTGATTATACCATTTTGCCACCAATATAGCTTTATTTCTCATAATGGTACATGATTCATCTAATTTGTTTTTAAGGACCCACTTGGTACCTATGATTTGATGATCTCTAAGTCTAGGTACTAAAGTCCACATCTTACTCATCTCAAATTAGTTTAACTCCTTGTTTATAGCAAGATCCCAACTTCCATCACTAAGAGTTTCTTTTAGAAGGTTTAATTTGATAAATTAAAGTAAGATGAGATAAGTCTACAAGATGGTATCTAGCGATTACTCTTGCTAAACATCACTTAGAATTTAATTTGGAGGATGATTCTTCCTAAGTTTCTAAACTTTTGGGAGCTCCTCATCCTTCTTGTCTCCCTCATTTGGTTTGACAATATGCTCATAAGAGGTGTGTCGGTGAGCTCTCTTGCTTTCTTCAAGTTCTAATTGCTCTAACTCCTTCGATATACCTACATCATCATCTTTAAGAACTTTCTTAGATACAATAGGGTTAGATTCATCAAACGTACTATGTAAAGACTCTTTACTAATAAGACTCTTCCTATTAAATACCCTATATACTTTACTAGTTAAGGAATAGCCAAAAAATTCCTTTATCCACATTTGAATCAAACTTTTTAAGTTATCTTTAGTATTCAAAATGTAGCATTTACATCTAAAAACTTTAAAGAAACTAAATTTTGCCTTCTTCCATTCCAAATCTCATAAAGGGTTTTATCCAAAGTTGGTCTTATGTAGACTCTATTTAAACTGTAACATGTTGTAGCCATAATGTTTATATCACTTACTAATATAAACATTGCCTTCTAATAGGACCAAATACAAGAAAGCATTCAACGACAATCTCAATAGTCTGAATATGTTGATCAGACTCAAACTTATCTTCATGTAGTAGTTGGTAGGGACCGTCGTGGAAGGATATTCGACTTAGGTTCATTTGAGAAAACATGCTATTCACAATCCTCCACATTCAGTACAACATCTAGTAGGCGATCGACAACCAATGAAGTCCATGAGCTTTGGAGCACAGTGCAGACATTGGCAACTTAGTTGCAACAATCGATGGAGTACATAGCTCAGCTCTATAATGAGAAGGATGAGTTGAAGGGGAGGGGTAGCACCTCATCGCAGCAATCAGAGCATTCGCAGTCACCAAATCAATAGTGTACTTGTAGTCATTTCATTTTAATTACAAATACTTATTATGTACAATTTAATGTTTTTATTATCAATTAAGATAATTTGACTTTGTATAATCAATCAACTTTCTGTTAGCACAAATTAAATGTATAAACAAATCAAAATATTATGCACAGATAATTCATAACTGTTTAAATGCTGCATAAGATCATCAAATAAAATTTAATGACGGGATTAATTTTTTTTGTTAATTTACCAAAGGAAAAACAAAAGTGCATCGGTAAAATTGATTCTGTTTATCGACAGAAAACAACAAACTGTTGGTAATATTGATAGTAAGTAACAGACATAATAACCAATTCCGTTGTCAACTTTACGAACAGGATTTGCCGTAGAATAACCATCGGTATACTCACCGACGAAACAAACATAACCATCGGTAATGTTATAGTAAAATTACCGACGGAATAACCCATACCATCTGTAAATCTCTTGAAGGGCAAATTTTGAGCATTAAAATTTTTCGATGGCCGACCGCATAAACAACCGTCGGTATATTCAGTGATGGCTAAATAAATTGTCCGTCGGTAAATTTATCGATGGACATTTTGTTATTCGTCGAAAATTATTACTTATGACCATTTTTAAGATGTCTTAGTCCTTCGGTAAATTCCGTCGCTAAACTGCCTTGTCAAAGGAATGTTTAGGTTTTTTGTTGGTAATATCCATCGTTAAATGACATTTTTCTTGTAGTGATTAATGATGAGATATAAGTAATCATATCGGGAGTATATCATTAATAAAGGTAGCAAATAACTTCTTTTTATCAATGATAAGGTTCAAAGATCAACTAATATATATGCAAATAATCTCTAAAATCCCGATACTCTTAGTGGCACTTTTTTTCTCACTTTTAGTGAGTTTATCTATAATATAAGCTACACATGCATTAACAAGGTCATCATAGTATAAATTAGGAAGGAACTCATTCTTGATCAATCTCTCAATCCTTTTCTTTAAAATTTAACTAAGACATTTATACTATAAAAAGAATGATGTCTCATTAGTTAAAAACCTTTTAATATCTTATTTTTCAACATTTATAACACATTTATCAATATTCTTCAATTCCAAACAATAAAGAGCATCATTAAAAAGATTCACTGGTTACATAGGTACTGAGGGACAATGTTGAAAACCAGTGAATACCAACATCACTAAGTGTAAAAACTAAAATTAAACCACATCTCATTATTGATAATACATCATTTCATTCAACAATATACTAGCACCTAATCTAAATTGCATCTCCAAATTTCTGATAGATTATAGTTTTACTATCATTCCATTACCTATAAACATGTTTAGCTCCCTTTTACTTGGCTTTCTTTTGCTCTTTAATACATGTAATATTAGAAATATGAATTGGGGAACTACTATCCAACCACTAACTATTTTTTGCTATATTTATTAAAGATGAATCTTTAACAAAAATATTAAGGTTACCTTATTGATTTTCCTTTTTCTTCAAAGAATAGTTATATTTATAAAATTCCTTCTTCAAGTGTCCTAATTTATCATATTGCTAGCACTTAACATCCTTATTCTTAACCATATCAAATAACGTAATATCTTTGTTTTAAATCTCCTTAAAGATCTTCTTCTTTTTTCATCTTTTATTTTGATTCTCAATTTTTTTTAGAGTTCAGAGTGTTTAGAAATTAAATTTATAGTATCACCCTTCTCGTGCTTTATCTTTTCATCTTCTTTCACAAAAATTGAGACTAAATAATTCACTATCCGCATATCCCTCCCAACATTATAAATCATCTTTAAGGAACTAAAGGAAAATGGTAAATAATTTAGTACCTGATGAATTAAAAAAGAATCTATTATCTGTACCTAAAGCCCACTGAGTAGATTATGTCTTATATCTTCACGATTTATACTCTAATGCGAGACACTCTATTATACCTAAAAATGTCTACCTATGAATAAGTTGACTTACTTTAGCATTTTCTTATTACGTGAATCTTTCCTTCAAGGGATTTAACGAATCTTTTAGCATTGCTTTTAGCTAGTAAACCACCTTACAAGATGATGACATTCACTTCTTCATCACCATAATGCTTAACCTATTTGATATTTCTTACTTTATATATTGAAACTTAACTCCATCATGTTTTCTTGTTTCATAAGTGCAGGCTCATCGTCAATAAGATCCATATCCAAAATTACATCTACCAAACCTAGGGCTAACTCTATATTACTCTTATAAGCCTTGAAATTATTTTTAATTGATTTTTTAACTATTAATAGCTATTTAACTCTTTAGATTAACAAACAACAAGGAACCTTCGTTAATGACTAAAAAGTTCAAAATCCACACTATAAATTCTCCTTTAGTTAGAATAAATAACATACACAAGAGTTTCAATAGATCAAGAATTGATACTTTAAACCATTGTTTTTTGTTATCAAATAACAATTCATAAATAAATTTTTTTAACACTTGTTGATTGTTATATAATCTCACTAGAATCATGTATAATTACCCATTTTAGGTATGTAATAATGCCAAACTAAGAGATAAAATAATTTAAAAGGGGATTAAAATCATTGAGTTAACTAAAATTATAAAAATTATATGAAAAAAACATGAAAGTTCCCCTATATGGTCTATTGTTTGATCAGTCCAAAAAGCAAACTAATCAACCTTCAATCACTCATACATAATTTTTTCAATTGATCAATGGTCAATTAGACTATGGGATTAGTTAATTGAGTCCATCCTAAAAGTTACCAAGAGCTACAACCCTCAGTTCATTAAGTCTAATATACTAGTAGGTTAATGTCTTGAAATTCCAAAAAAACAAAAAATGAAAAACAGAAGAGCCACAATTGTATATTTTGTGGGAAACATTCGTAAAAATAAGAAATAGACAATTTAATCAATTAAAAATTTCAAATTTGATTAATTACTTACTTTGGTATGGTTATTAACTAATATTATAAATTATTCATAACAAAAAAACATGATTTGATTAATAAGAAGTCACAAAATCGATTTAACCTAATGGCTAGGGTGTAGCTACTACATCGATTAGGAATTTAGGAATCTCGGATGAAGCACTTTTGGATGAATAGTAAAGGAATAATAACTTTCCTCTTGTATAGGATTTTTGGCACGCTTCACTCAGCTTTTGGTAACTTTTTACTCTAAGAGGTTTCATGGAAATCCCCAAAGGGATCTCCACTCCCTTAGAGGTAATGCAGAACCATTTTACTACTATTTAAGAATCTCTTGATGTGAATATTGTCAAGGATTGATCTAAGTAGAATGTAGAAATTTTGATTGTCAATGGGAAATTTTGGAGCAAGGTTGTCTCTTTTAAAATTCCTATAGCTAAGCCTAAACATTTCTCTTCTGCCCTAATGGATGGTTTAGTTTCCTCTCCCCTCGAGATTTTCCCAGAAGGAACAAAACTTTATATAGTACATTAGATAGTTTTTTCTTAAGAAAAAGATTAGCTTTTCCCTTTATGTAAATTTGGGCTCAAAATAAATGGGTAAATAAGGGGTTCCATAGAATCCTACATACCGAGGAGCGTACATTTCTATTCAAGTTTACAGATGATGAAAATGTAAGTAAGATTTTGGAATTAGGACCTTGGCATATAGGTGGACCACCCGTGTTCATTCAGAGTTGGGCACTAGGTCTCGTTTTCGACAAAAACAACATTGAATCCATTTCTTTATCGATCAATTTTCACAACATTCCTTTAGAGTATTGGTCTATAGATGGCTTAAGTATTTTGGCTAGTTGAGTGGGAAAACCTATAGCTTTTGAATCAGCGACAGCCAAGCTTAAAAAGGTGTGTTATGCTTGGATATATATGGAAATAAATCCTAAGAAGGCCCTCCCTGAGGTCTTGCCTATCATGAAACTCAGTCCTACTAATGAAATTATGAAAGTTGAGATTCAGATATCATACAATTGGAAACCTCAATTCGAGAAGCAAGTTTGGTAACCAACAAGGAGATTTTTCTCAAGAGGAGATCCCAAAGAGCTAATAGGGTTAGAGGAAGAGCCAGTCAATTCTATTCCAGAATCTAACTTCTCTGTATCTATACTTGATTCACATAATTCTTGTTTAGCTAAAAGGGGGATCATTATGATAATTTAGACATTGCTATAGTTGGTGATCTAGGGACAACTAGTGCTGAGCCTCCAAAATAACAAAAAACTAGTGCAAACCCCTTAGAGAATCATTAGGAGGATGAGGATTTCAATCAAGGAGTTATTGTTGAAATGCAAGAAATAAATAAAAAGTTTACTTCTGCATCTACTATAAGGTTAGGAAGGAAAAGGAGAAAACCCCAAGGAGGTTAGTAAAGTTACACATAATCTTAATTATTTTTTGGAATATTGGGGGCATTAATGAGCCCCATAAAAGGAAGGATAATAAGGATATTATTTTGGAGAAACAACACATCTTAGTAGGATTGCTAGAAACCAAAATCAGGGCTTTTAAGGTCTAAAGTTCAATAAGTTTTCTTAGAAAACTTGGAAATATAGCTGTAACCATATTCATCATCTCAATGGAAGAATTGTGTATGCTTTTAATAAGGAGAAGGTTAAGGAATCTAATAGAATTCCTCTAACCAATATGTCAATCTCTTAAGTAAACTTGAAGGTTATAAACTAGTTTTTAAGGTGACCATCATCTATGCTTTTAATTTTGAGTTTTAAAGGGCTAAACTATGGAAAGATCTGTGTAATATCAATAACGTGATGATGAATCCATGAATTATTAGTGGGGACTTCAACTGTATATTATCTTCATCTAAAACTCAAGGGGACAGAGTTAACTTTTCCAAACTAGTCAATGAGCTAGAAAGGGTAATGAAAAAGATAAATGCTACTCATTTTAGATTCTCAGGTAATATATTCATTTAGAGTAACAAGTAGAAAGGCAGTGCATTAATTAGGAAGAAGCTTGATAGGGTGCAATCCAATCAAAGATGAATGAGATCTTTTCCAAATTGTCCTGTACTATTTGGATTACCATTATGCTCAGATCACTCCTACAAGGAGATCAAAGATATATTCATCAATAGGAAGATTAATACACCTTTTATATTCCTAAATTTTCTGTATGAAAAGGTTGGTTTCATGGAATTGTTTAATGAAGCATGAATTGGTGATGTCTAAGGATTCAAGTCATTTCAAATAATGAGGAAACTTACAAGCTTTAAAATAAAAGGCTCAAGATGTTTCTTAAAACATTAGCCCTGTCAATTGAAAAAAGTTTACTAATGGCTAAGGAGGAATGTAAGGGAAGTTCAGAGAGTTTCTTACATTGATCTTAACAACCTAAATTTGCAATTTGAAAAAAAAAGGAAATTGTAGGAGTATATCAAGGCCCTTGCAGATCATAACCCAATGTTAACATAAAAGGAAAGAAAACTATGGTTGAAGGAAGGGGACTCTAACTCAAGGATTTTTCATATCTACATCTTGGCTAGAAGAAATTTCAATGAAATCCAAAGTTTATTAGACTGAAATGACCACCTTGTTTCTGACTTTTCTTTAGTAGAAAGGATGGTTACTTGGTACTGTATGGATTTATTAGCTTCTAGTAGGCCTAGTAAGACTTTCCTAAAGGATCTGGTCAAATTGATTGGTTCACCTCCAGCTTTCCATAATTTGGAATCTAGCAATTACCTGCTATAAGATAAGAGATCAAGGATATTCTTTTCTCCTTGAACCCGAGGAAAGCACCTCGTCATAATTGATATAATGCTTATTATTTTAACAAACATGGAATATAACTAGTAGTTTGCTTGTTGAGGTGGTGCAGGAATTCCTACATTCTAGTAGCATGTTAAGGAAGATGAATGCCACACTTATTTGATTGATTCCCAAAGTTCCAAATGTCATTTCACTAAATGATTTCATACTTGTATCATGTTGCAACACAACTTATAAGGTGATTGCTAAACATTTAGCTAATAGACTTAAAGATCCTCTTAAGTCAATGGTTCATCAATCACAAGGTGCATTCATATATGGAAGAACAATATCTAACAACATCCTCTTAGTCAAGGAGCTAATGAAGGATTATAATTCCAATAAATCAATCAAGGGTTGTGCTATTAAAATAAAATTTTCTAGGACGCTTAACAACTTAGATTGGAGCTTTATCACTAGTACTTTGGAATGGTTTGGTATCCCTCATAAATTCATCTTTTGGATAAATGAGTGCATTTCAACACCTTCTTACAGTGAGGTTTTAAATGGCTCCCATTTTAAGCCCTTCAAAGGTGCTAACGGGATAAGATAGTGTGATCCTTTATTATTGTATTTGTTTACTATCTCTATGGAAATTCTAAAAAGATCATCAGATCCCAAACTTTAAAGAATCCATATTTCTCTTGTTGTCATAATGTGAGGTATTGCAACTTACTTATCTCAGTTTTGCTAATGATTTAATGATGTTTTTTTGCTACAGATTATATTTCATTATCAATTTTGCCCAAAATACTTATGAAGTTTTGTAGAATTTCTAGTTTGAAAGTTAATCACCTGAAAGTAGCATGTACTTCTCTTGGGATGTCTCTAATTTGATAGTTTGAAGGATATATTTGGATTGAATATCTAAAATCTTCCTTTCGAATATCTAAGGGTACCTACTAGAAGCTAAAGTACCATGATTTCTTGATGCTATTAGAGAGATACAAAACCATGATTAATGCTTGGTAGAATAGATTTCTTTCTCAAGTAGGGAGGGTTCAACTAATTATATCAATTCTAAACAATTTACACTTGTATTGGATCTCACACTTGGTTATCCCAAGGAAAACTATTAACGTGATTGAAAAATGTATGAAGAACTTCCTCTAGTCCTAAAAAATAGATGATTTCAAGGGGAATAAGATGAAATGGGACCATCTTTGCTGGAGGAAACAAAACGGATGGTTGGGCCACTTTCTTTTCAGTCGATTCAAACCAAAATAATTTTAAAAAGGATTTGGAAGCTTCCCAATGATAGAGAGGCTTTATGGAGTAAATGGATAACTGCCTACTTGTTGGACCCCGTCTCCGAGGCCCAACATTCGGACCCACACAGCATAGGAGGCCCATAACCGAACACATATGCTAAC
>JAOSBP010000008.1:26273085-26286665 GCA_027563825.1 Erythroxylum mucronatum
TAGTGGGCTCTCCTCCTCACAAGCCCACTACACATTAATCCACCTATTTCTAATCCTCCTTCTTCTTATTCCACTTATTCTTAAAGCCCATTCTTCCAACAAGCCCTTATTTCTCTTCTTCCATTAATAAGCCCATTATTAATAATCTAATTCTAATTCTAACACTTTAGTCTAATTCTAATTTCTAATTCCCCTTTTCAAAACTTACTAAAATAAATAAGACTCATCTCAAAAAAATATTAAAACAATTAAAAGCAAAATTTAAGAAATAAACAAAAGAATAATAAATAAATAAATAAATAAAATAAAGAAAAAAATTTTCGGGGCCCAACACTTATACTGAAACAACATTCTATGCTCAACTTCCATCTAAAAATTGAAATTCTTAGAAACTGAATTACAACATCATTTCTTCATAAAACCTGTAGCCTTATGTCTCTAGTTTACAACGAATCAAAAATCACCTCATTTGGATATCTACAGCAAAAGTTATGCCTAAAATACTAAAGCATGTCAGTGCTAGAAAATGGATCCTCGCTGCGGCGAGAATGCTGGAGCATGTCGCGACGAGGGCATAAGCACGTCGCGACGTGCGAGTACAAAATCCTTCGAAAACTTGTTTTCTTGGCATTTTTCACCTATACACTTCCCATCTTTCAATTATAACCCATCTTAACCCTAAAACATCATTCTTACTTCATTTCTAAGCTCATTATAACCCAAAATCATTGACAAAAACATCATACTCTATCTTTGATCATTAACCCTCAATACAATCTTTACATAAACCATTCATCAACAATTTCCCACACATGTTAAGCTATATTTGGGTTTCGTCTAACAAAAAGAAGAAGGAATAAACTCATACTTACTTGTTTATGCTTCAAATTCTTCAAAATCTTCAAGATTTCCAAAACCCTAGTTTCCTTCTTTTTTCTCTTCTCCCTCCATGATCTCTTCTTCATTTTCAAGCAAAACAATAACTTCTTCTTCTTTTTATACCCTTTATTATTCTAAAAAGTCCATTTTGCCCTTCCCTTAAGCCTTATATCTTATACCCTTAAGTGAACTTCCAACAATGCCCTTCTTTCATTCTTACAACTTTAATACTTCAATTCAATTAACCTATGTCATAAAGTCTTACCAACATTAACATGAATAATTTGTTCCATAATCAATCCATCAAACCTCATATTTCATTTCAATCATGCTTAATTCAACAAGAAAATTTTCGGGGCCAACAATATCTCACGAAATTTACTTACCCGCAAACATCAATCACTCAGAAAGTTCTAGCACACAAACTTGTTCATACATCTGTAGCACTTGTAAGTACGCACTCATTCTTATTTACCAATTAAAAAGGTAGGACATAACTAAGTATCCCCTCATAGAATTTCTTGACATTTTTCAAGATCAATGCTTTCAATTTTATTGAAAGCATCATATTTTTAGATTTTATTTAACAATCACCTAGTCTTTTGACACAAAGGCAAACACATTATCATGAATGTGCTCCGATTACTCAACTAGGTTATGTTTTTACAAGCTTGGTTTGAGTGTCATTCTAACCTTTTGACGCAAAGGAAAATATTTTGTCTTGAATGCCCCCAGGTGCTCAACTAGATCACAACTTATAACTAGCTACCATCTCTATTCTTAAACCCAGTTTTCTAAAAAAATCCAAAGGAATTGAAAATTTATTTAATATATTTATTCAATATATATATTTTAAATTGCATCATTTCTTCCTAGTCAATCACGCTACTAATGATGACTACAAATTTAAATGTAAGTGCATCCAATCAAATGTCACAAAATGAAAGAATAGGTAGAATATTCTAATTAGCGTGCATATTCACTTCATAGAAACTTAAAACATAAACTTCACAAGCTAATTTTTCTTCATAATTTAAGTGATCATGTACATAGTTAAGCTAATTCCTTTCAATTTCATGCCATTGACGAATTCACATGATGCAAACATCATGCAAAACAATTACACAATTCTAACATAAGAAAACAATACATGCAATGCAAATGCAAATGCAAAGTCACATACAAATAAAAACGTAAAAACATTTATGTCCCCACACTTAAACAATATAGTGTACTTAATGTGGACATAATGCATTACTAAAGCACAATCAAAATACAAAACTAATTGAACAATAAAAATAAGAGAAATAGAAAATAAGCGCAAGAATAGTTGTTGGGATTATGGTGGTGATGGCATCAGAGAAGGGACTTAGACACCTTACACTGCAAAATACTTTAATAGTTTCTTTATTCAGTAGTGTTGTTGGCACACTACTGTTTTGAATCGTGCCTCTATGGCGTCCATTATACCCTTTATCACTTATTGTTTTTCTCCAATTTATTGAGCACCATCTCCTAGCCTTCTTCTTCGTCAGATTCTTTACTTAATGTTACCTCTTGTTGTTATTATGGTGATGCTAAATTAGAGCCCAAATGTCATGTCCTGTGCTTAATTATAAATTTAAACCTTAGATCTTATAGTTCCATACCATAGGAATCTAAGATTTCAACCCTCCTCAATTGTGCATTATTAAATATTTTAAGAAAGTAGTTAGTCCATTAGCAACAACATCATAGTACTGAGCCAAAGCAGTTACTCAAAATCTCATGCCTTAATGTCTACTCTTATTCTTAATGGAAGCAACTATTGTTTAAAAGATGTATATGGATGTGTAGACCTTGATTTTGTTCTCCATATATCAAAGTAACAATAAATCCTTTTTAGCACGTTTGTTACTTTGATTCTTCACAAAAAAATTGTGACATAAGAATGTATGAAATAACTATAAGGTTCCGATCATGCATCTCATACATAATATATATCAAATATACGTAGTGGAAAATAAAACGGAACCTCAAAAACTATATCTACTCATGCATATAGATATAGAAAACAAAGACAAGAAATGTAAGAAGTTTACATACCTTTTTGACGATATCTTTTGTTCTTTAATCTTATCTATGTTGGGTTGTCGTAAACCATAACGATCAATGTAGATCATCTCTAATGAAAGTCCACATGAAGAAGGAAGGATGAAACCTCACTAGGAGATGACTAGAATTCTTTCTTTGTGCTAGCAAATGCAAGAACTCTTGTGAGAGTTAGAGAGAAAAAGAGTGTGTGTGTGCAAGAAAGAATCTTTCTTTTTCACTTGTGCTTTATAGAAGATGCACAAAAATCATCTTTATTTTATGCACTAATTGGCCTTCCATAACTCCCATTACTAATGGAGAGTTATGGGAAGTTAATGGCCATGAATAACATGCATTAATGGAAGTTATAGGAAGTTAATGACCATGAATAGCATGTATTAATGGGAGTTTTGGGAAGTTAATGACCAAATTGACAACCAACAACACTTGTTTCTAATCCATTCCATGCAACATTTTCTACTATGATCACATCGCGGTACAATCCCAAAATACTCTCTAATATCTTAAATCACCATTCAAGACCATTTTACTCATCCTTCGGATATCCTATGTGTATAACCCATTTGGTTCCCAGTTATATTGGCCACTTGAATTAACACTTAATTTAAGTACGTCAAGAGCGATATCTAGCAACACATCATGACCCCTATTTGATCGAAAAGTTAGTGGTTTGACTATGAGCCCTTCCATACTCACTGTTGCCATGCAATTCATCCTTTCACCATCAATACCTCACTTGGTTCAGAGTATGATCAACGTGTCAACTCCTACTAGACTGTCTATGTCACATCTAGTCCAAACGATATTAGATCTTGTCCTAAGCAACTCATTACTCTACGTATCCTTAAAGATTCTCTTTGTGACATATATCTGCTTTGGCTAAAGACTCCCAAGTAAAGACCCCGACAAGAGGCCGTGGGTGTCATCTCCTTTTATCAGAAGTGGTGAATCCTTTACTAGCTACTCAGTTACCTCTTAATACCTCAAGCTATACCTAATCACCACCCAATGAGTAACCCCTGAAAGGCACCGATGAATGGAGTGAAAGTATAAGATCAGTATCCGATATCCTTGAGTAACTCAAGTCAAAGGATACTTGCCCTATTGCTATGATGAGACTATCATTGACACTGGAATAGAATATCTATATAATTGTCTCATAATAGGCCAATCCAGTGTATTTACTACCCTTAGTAAGCATCCACATGTTAACTCTAAATAACTTATGTCTACAGCTTATAAGATCTACTGTTTGATCCAATCGAGAAATATAACATGTGTTAGCCTAATTAGATTAATGATATCCCATCTCATTAATCCTATGACTATTGAAAGTTTCAATACTAACATAATTACACATGATAGGAATCTCATTATCATGATCTCATCATGATTTCCTCCATGTTATGTTTTATATCAAGGACTTCATTAAATCAATTTAAGATTAACATCAAATCCATAAATGTGTGAACATCAAAATAATGAAAAATGCCTTTATTAATCATAAAATGATTTGCAAAATAAGTTCTAAAGGTGATTGCCTTTAGAGCACTTCTCTAATAAACTCCCACTTGAACTAAAGTCATTCTCCTTGATATCTAATACCATAGGCATGTACATATGACATAAAACTCTTTTGGAAAATAGGCTTAGTCAATAGATCAACTATATTCTGATCGATGGGACCTCTCTCTATCTTGACATCATTTCTACCAATGATTTCTCTAACCAAATGGTAGCGCCTGAGTATATGTTTAGACATCTGATGAGACCTTGGTTCCTTCGTCTGTGTTATAGCCCCGTTGTTGCCACAATTCAATTGCACTGGGTTAGCGATGCTTATAACCACACGAAGTTCCATACTGAACTTCTTGGTCCAAACTGTTTACTTTTTCGCTTCTAAAGCTACAATGTACTCTGCCTCTGTTATCGAATCTGCATTTGTCTCTTATTTGGAACTTTTCCAACTGATTGCACCACCCTTCAGTGTGAATACATATCCGGACTGGGATTTAAAGTTATCCTTATTGGATGGGAAACTAGCCTCAATATACCCACTTACCACAAGATCACCTTCTCCATATACAAAGAATACATCCTTAGTTATTCGCAAGTATTTAAGGATATTCTTGACAGCCACCCAATGACCCTCACTAGGGTCTGACTGGTATCTGCTTTTAACACTTAGAGCATATGATACATCAAGGTCCAATACATAACACAACATACATGATTGATCCTTTAGCCAAAGCATAAGGAATTAAACTCATGCGAGCCCTCTCAACTTGTGTCTTTAGATACTTAGACTATAGAGTGTAATCCCATATTCCATAGGAAGATAGCCTCTATTGGAATGCTCCATGACTAAACCTCTTTAACATCTTATCTATGTATGTAGACTGAGAAAGACCAACCAACCTCTTAGATTTATCTCTATAGATCCTTATCCCCAAAATATAAGTTATTTATCCAAGGTCTTTTATAGAGAAGTTCTTAGCTAACCAAATTTTGCCTGATTACAAAGCTGAGACATCATTTCCTATTGGCAATATGTCATCTACATATAGTAGAAGGAACACGATTGCCCTTCCACTAACCTTCCTATATACATGGCTCATTTAGATTTTGTGAGAAATCAAACTCTTTAATTGTCTCATCAAATTGGATATTCCAACTCTTGGATGCTTGCTTTAATCCATAAATGGATTTTTGAAGCTTGCATACCTTTTCTTCATTCATGGATATGAAACCATCAGGTTGTGTCATATACACATCTTCGGTTAGATTTCCATTAAGGAATGCCATCTTCAAATCCATTTGCCATTTCTCATAATCATAATAAGCGGTAATGGCTAGGAGTATCCTAATGGATTTAAGCATAGCTACTGGGCTAAACATTTCGTCATAGTCAACACCTTCCTTTGACGATAACCTTTAGCTACAAGCCTAGCTTTATGGGAAACTACATTGCCCTCTATGTCAGTTTTCTTCTTGAAAACCCATTTGCACCCTATGGGTTTTATCTTTTTGGGTGGGTCAACCAAAGGCCATACTTGGTTTTCATACATGGGATCCATTTTGGATTTCATAGCTTGAAGCCATTTGTTAGATTCTGAACTCTTTAGAACCTCTAGTAGGCTCATCATCATCTACGAGCAATATGTCATTATGTTCACTTGTAAGAAATCCGTATCTCTCGTGAGCATGATATATCCTACCTAACTTACGAACTTCTTATATGTTAAAATATTGAACTATTGTTTCATCTTCATTAACAATAGACTTGGGTCCAAGCAGTTGATCTGCATCTGTTTGAGAATCTTGAACTTCCACAAGCTCAATTTTGCTCTCATTGTCTTGTCCTAGAAGAAACTTTTTCTCTAAAATGACAGCATGTTTTGAAAAAAACACCTTTTGTTCCGAAACATGGTAGAATCGATATCTTATAGTTTCCTTAAGATATCCTACAAATAGACACTTATTAGATTTAGGTTCAAGCTATCTAACTGAATCTGCTCCATATAAGCAGGACAACCCTAAACTTTCATATGAGAAAGATAGGGTTTCTTATTAGTCCATATCTCATATAGAGTAACATCAACTGACTTGGATGGGACTCTATTTAAAACATAAACAGAAGTTTTGAGTGCATACTCCCAAAAGGATTTTGGTAAATTTGTTAAACCCATCATAGACCTCACTATCTCTAACGAGGTTCGGCTTCTCCTCTCAGCCACACCATTGTGTTGTGGAGTGTAAGGTGTAGTCCACTGGGAAAATATTCCGTTAACCCTAAAATAATCCAAAAACTCTTGATTTAAGTATTCACTACCTCGATCTGATTAAATTGATTTAATACTTCTCTTAAGTTGTTTCTCAACTTCATTTATGAATTCTTTGAACCTTTCAAAGACTTTAGACTTGTATTTCTTAAGATACACACACCTATATCGAGAATCATCATCGATAAAGATAATGAACTATATGAAATCACCTTTGGCATGTATGGACATCGGATCATATACATCTATATGTATTAGGTCTAAAGTCATCAGATGCCTTCTTCTGCTTCAAGGACTCCAAATAGGCCTTATAGTTTCACTTCCAATGGCCATCCTTGCCACAGTGGAAGTAAGTTCCCTTTGAGGCAGTCTTATTTGGTTTCTTGACACATCCCTTAGGCCCTGCGGACTTCTTCTTCTTTTGGCTCTTTTTCTTTGAAACAGAAGAGTCTACCAGCATCACATCCTTGTCCTTAAGGACAGATGACTCAACTACCTTGAGCATATTAACCAGCTCGGGAATTGTGTTGGATATATTGTTCGTCTGATAGTTAAGCATAAATTGTGAGCAACTATCGGTTAAACCCATAAGAATTAAGTCAATACTTAATTCATGACCTAAAACAAAACCCAAGGAGGCCAACTGCTCGATGTAGCCATTCATCTTCAATGCGTACTACACCGGAGATGTCACCTAAGCCATTTTGGAGCGGAAGAGCAATTGCGAAGTCTCAAACCTTTCAAACCTTGCTTGCTCTTCAAAGAGCTCCTTAAGATGATATACTATGGTATGAGCATCCATAGCCTTGCGATGCTTTTGCAGCTTCGGTGACATAATGGCTAGCATAATACAACTAGCCATCTCACTATCATCGAGATGCTTCTTATATGCCCTCTGATCATGATCAGAAGCATCAGCAGTAGGGGGATCGGGAAGTGGTTCTTCCAAGACATAACCAAGCTTCTTAGACTTCAGAACTATTCTCAAGTTCCTAAGCTAGTCAAGGAAGTTTGATCCAGTCAAATTATTGGCTTCCATCAATGATCTTAGATTTATACTGGTACTCATGGTGTTGACTCGGGCAATAACAACCTATTGTCAAAGAGAGAAAAATTAGAATGTACTTAAATACATATCTATAAGGACTTTAATAACACGCATTATGGCTCCCATTATTTTTCACGAATTTATAACCCCTAATATAAATCTGAGAGAATTTGTATAGAAATTTTCCTAGTGGGTTGATATCCAATATCCCTAAGAATGACCTTGGGTTTGCTGAACAAGCCACTGTAGTTCAACCGGTAGGTATCAATCATACCAATTGCATCTCCAATGCAACTATTAAATCTAGTGCTATCAATTGTTGATGTGTGCACACTCATTGGGCTATCAACTCTTGACACGAGTACATCTAATGTACACTACCCAACTTTGGCTCTGTCCACATTAATCTTGAGTTTTCCTAACAAACCAACAATTGTAGTTAAAACCAATCCATTAACCTGGAATCTTATTTCCATGGTTCAAACATATCCGTGTAAAGCGAGCTTGAGTTTGCCTAACAACTCTAACTTTAAAAGAAATCTGGTTCTCGCGATATTAAAGGAAGGCATTAGTTTTAATATTCTAAGTGAGGGGTTTAACTAAGGTCTCATCTAACTTAGATGGTCTTGTACATATAGCACACACACACACACACGCACACACACACACACACACACAAAAAAACACACACGCACACACACACACACACACACACTCACACACACATATATATACATATAGTTACTATAACTACATGGCATGATATGGATTGCTCAATCAAATTGGGCCTAAGCCTATAACCATCCATCATGCAAGCCCACACATTCTCCTAACCATGAATTCTCTAATGCATATATGTAAACACATCATTTTGGTTATGACATCTTATGGATCCTAACATGAAAGACCCAATCCAACACTTGTATCTAAGCCCAATCCAAAACTTAGATTTACTATCTTCCTTTTGCTAACTTGGATAAAATTACTATTGTATGTTATTTGATTTGGAATTAATATTAATCTAATTAACATGAATGCCTAATTTAAGAAATTAATTCATAATTAATTTACCGTAAAATAATTATTTTATGTCAAAAATTAAACAACTTCAATTTTGTCACACATGCCAATTTTTCTAGTCTTACTAAAAAAAATTTACTCTACTAAAATTAATTCAAAATTAACCTATATAATTTCAAAAAAAATTCATAACATCAAATTATCATTCCAAGCATCTCTAGGTCATTTCATGATGGTCAAAATAATTTAGGAATAACCCAAAAATTATTATGATCATCGAAACACCGATAAGACACCAAAAACGACAAATATGACTTCTAACAAATTTTTTGGAATTCAAATTTCGAGAAAAATCATTTAGGCATGAAAAAACATCAAATTAACACATTTTTATTAGATAAAAATATTTTTAAGGTTCTGGAACCGAAATATAAACACACAAAAACATCAAACAAAACAGATCCTATAATTTCTAAAAAGCTGTTCAGATCTAGAAAGTTGTTTGATAAAATTATTAAAACTTTTTAATAATTATAAAAAACTTACGAAGGCATCAAAACATCCCAAATATGTTCATATAATTTTTCAAGAATCAAATTCCACAAAAATCATGCGTAATCTCATCAGTTTAGCCAATAGACATCACATGCCCAACAGAAAGATAAATTTCATGCATGTTCTTATAAATTCGAAATTAAATAGTTCTATCACATTAAAAACATTTTCAATCATAATGAATCATTCACTTACATCTTATGAATAGATTGGTGAAAGAAAATTGTGAACATTTTTCTATAATTAATTTTGAACAAAACATTACAGGACTTTAAGTTGTCACAACTATGAAAATAATTTTCACATGTCATGTATTCTACATCTAACAAGGCACAAGATGAATCTGATACTACTTTAAGGTTTTGATCATGTATCTCATAAATAATATATATCAAATCTACGCAACAGAAAATCAAACGGAACCTCAAAAACCAAATCTAGTCATGCATAATAGATATAGAAAATAAAAACATCAAATGTAAGATGTTTACATACCTTTCTGACATTCTCTTTCGTTCTTTAATAGTCTCTGTGCTGGGTTGTCGTAAACCACAACGATCAAAGTAGACTGTCTGAAATGAAAGTCCACACAAAGATAGAAGGATGAAACCTCACTAGGAGATGGCTAGAATTCTTTCTTTGTGCTAGCAAAGACAAGAAATCTTGTGAGATTTAGAGAGAAAAAGAGTGTGTGTGTGTGTGTAAGAAAGAACCTTTCTTTTTCACTTGTGTCTTACACAAGATGCACAAAAATCATCTATATTTTCTGCACCATTTGGCCTTCCATAACCACTATCACTAATGGAGATCCATGGGAAGTTCATGGTCATGAATAGCATGCTTTAATGGAAGTTATAGGAAGTTAATGACCATGAATAACATGCATTAATGGAAGTTTTGGGAAGTTAATGACCAAATTCGCAACCAACAACACCTATTTCTAATCCACTCCATGCAATGTTTTCTACCACGATCACATGACGATACAATCTTGAAACACTCTCTCATATCTTGAATCACCATTCAAGACAAGTTTACTCATCCTTCGGATCTACCATGTGTGTGACCCATTAAGTTCCTAGTTATGTTGATCACTTGAATTAATACTTAATTCAGGTAAATGAAGAGCGGTATCTAGCAACACGTAATGAACCACATCAACATGTTTAATCCATACATGATACGGTATTAGAAAAATAAATAGCATAAGATCAAGATCAAAATTTTACCGACTCCTTTGCTACAACTTTGACTCCTCGCTATTATATCCCCAACCAATCCGATCTATCATTTGTTCTCCTTGGACAACTTGGTTAATAAGATCCTTTGGTGGGAAAGGAGAAGAAAGATTGAAGAGGTTTTCCTTAGTTGTTGAAAGAACTAAAATGAGACTCTTCTCATTACCAATTTCGACAAATGAAGACAGAGAGGCCACTTTTGCACCACTTCATTCTCTTAATCAAAAATGAAAGAGAGAGCCGTAAATGAGACATTCCCATTTGTTTAATATGTCTAGATGAAAAGACAAAAAACAAAAATGATACTCTCATTTTCGGTTGCAAGATCAAAGAAGGGAGAGAGAGCAACAAATGCACTTACTCCTTCTTTAATCAAAAGAATGCTAAAAGGTTGACATGTTTTTCTGCATGCCAACAATAAATGACAACCATTAAACTATTTAATGATAAGACCATTAAACCATTTAATGAGGAAACCATTAAACCATTTACTGATGATGAAGCATGTTCAAAATCCATATTATATTTAGCAATTCAATGCTAAATGTGCAGCTGTCCATTTAGCTATAAAACCGAAAAATATATCATTGTAGTTTCGATTTTTACCCTCCTTTTTTGTTTTTACAAATCTTATTTTAGTTTAATTAATCTAATTAATTAAATTAAACTAAAATCCAGCCCAATATTAAATGTTTACTTTGGGCTTCTAATTAACACTTAATTAGAGTAAGCCTATCACTTAATCTTAGGCTTAAAACCTATTGGACCCCGTTTCCGGAGCCCAATATCGGACACGAAATCATGAAACTTGAGTGTGGAGGAAAGTCTTAGAAGTTGAAAATTTAGAAGAAAGATCATTCAGAAGCAAAGACGGGCATCGCTGCGGCGATCGATTGTTTCACTGCGGCGAAACATTTCGGGAATTTTACGCCGCAGCGAACCTGCAATTTTAGTTTCGCCCCGGCGATCAAATGGTCTCGCTGCAACTAAAGCCTCTTAAGCAGAACCCACAACTTAAAAACAGAAGTAAAGTTAAACATGAACTCAAGCAATCTTCCAAAATCTTATTCTCATGGTAAAACGATTTAATGCAAAAGTTTGAAGCTAAAAACAATATCAACCATATCTCATTGATAACAAAAGAAGGGTTTTATAAAGCTTTAATGGCATTTCAAGCCGCAAATACATCATTTGTTTCATAATCCAAAAATACAAAATACACTTGAACCAATAAAGCTTGAAATGTGGCTAAAGCATTGAATTCCCAAAAATCTAACTCCAAAATACAAAAGTATGCAACTTTGGAGTGATGCCATAACTCTAGACTACTCAATCTCTTGCTCCTCACCTGAAGATGGGACGGAATAGGAGGGGGTGAGCTTAAAGCTCGTGGATAACAGATTTATAATAAAGAAACAAGCAAAACTATTTTCAAAACTCATTGCCATTGTACATTTTCGAAACCATAGTAATTTCACATGTAAATATCATCAAACACTTATTTCTTAAAATTCTCAATTTTCAAACAATTCATGAGCAATGATAAATCATATATGCATCAAACTTGTTAACATATCATAATCATATAAGCACATCAGAATGGTTTGGGTAGATCCATAAACATGTCGCATTACACATTTCCAAATAATGGTCCTGTGTAGTCGTAAACTTGAGGGAGTCCATGAAGGAGCTTCATGCCACTAGCGGGTAGGCAGGAGAAGCCTTTAACTTGGTCAACGTGCGCGTGACATTCTTGAGAGGCTACCACAAACCCACATAACACATATTTCATATCTTGTAAACTTGTTGCCCAAAATGGCACTTTTTCGAAAACTTGCTTTTCATATACTATATTTATTTTGGAAACCATTTCCGAAAACATGATTTCATAAACATGCAATCTTTTCAAAAGAAATCATTTTCATAAATCATCACACAAATTCACATATCAAACATGTAGAAATTTCTTAATTCATTCAAGACACAATTAAGGTAACATTGATGATGCAATTTAAATCATTAAACTTCCTTGATTTGAAGAAAACAATGAGTGGCTTATTTACTCTATTATAATGATGTACCCACTTTGAATTCCTTGCTTATAAACTTGCTTAAGGATGTCTTTCCTCTAGCTCCTCTTACCTCTCTTACCTCACTTGATTTCCTTAACAATAACCAAAATTCTATTCAATTTGGTTTAGAAATCAGAAAGTCATACTTTAACAATTTGGACTATATCTTATGCTAAAACAAAATTCTATGCTCAACTTCCATCCAAAATTTGAGATTCTTAGAGACTGAATTTAGACTTTTTTCCTTCAAACAATTTGTATCCTTATGTCTCTAGTTTACACCAAATCAAAAATCATTCAATTTGGACATCTACAGAAAACGTTATGCCCAAAATACCAATACATGTCTGTGTAAGAAAAATGGAGTTTGCCGCGGCGAACTTTTCCAGAAACCCATTCCAAAGACTAATGAAGGAAATCAATGATAAGAAAATTTATTAAGAGAGAATATAATCGCATAGATAGATTATTACTTCCCATAGTAGTACTTTTGATTTTATTATTTGATTAATCTTAGAATGGATATATTCTCTATTCTAATACGATTTCCTAAAGACTACAATTACACTTTCTCAAACTATAACCATCTACTCTTCAATTG
Organism: Erythroxylum mucronatum; assembly: GCA_027563825.1. Taxonomy (NCBI): domain Eukaryota; kingdom Viridiplantae; phylum Streptophyta; class Magnoliopsida; order Malpighiales; family Erythroxylaceae; genus Erythroxylum; species Erythroxylum mucronatum. Next base: position 26,286,375 of record JAOSBP010000008.1, read on the forward strand.
GTTACCATATATCTCTACCAATTCTAAAAACCTTTTAAATGTATTAAGATTTATGAAAAAACTATGAATAGTTTCACCCTAATACGAGGAAGATCACGTAGGTCATTATTAAGCACCTCGTTTAACCCCCTATCTAACTATAGTCCACTAATTGAGCCAAATTTATACTATAAATTGGCCCTGCTTTCTTAAGTAATTATGCACTTGTTGACTTCTAATTCATGATTTTTATGCTTAAATTGGTTCCTCATATCGAGCTTTTATAATTTACAAATTGCCAGTACTTTGTCA
>JAOSBP010000008.1:26295913-26307208 GCA_027563825.1 Erythroxylum mucronatum
GTGTCATAGAAAGTGAATTTTGTAGAAGATTAACAATTTAACTTGTTCACCGAAAGCAAATTGTATTTGAAAGAAGGGATCAGCAAAACGGATGACAAAACAAGATGACCACAAAGAACCACATTTCTTATGAAATCTACTGTTTTGATTGTGCCATCTGGTAGGTGAACAGGAGTGTATTTAACTATAGGTCTAGGGTTATCAAACAAATCCACATTATGGCACATATGATTAGATGCACCTGTGTCTATTATCCAAGAACCACATTTACTTGAATTTACTAAACTAAAAGAATGGGTGAGAGTGCTACCTACAAAGTCATTGTAGTGAGCAAAGTTGCTGACATCGATTCCCTTGTCCTTTGATTGCAGCTGCTTTCCTTGGTTTTGCATAAAAGTCAGAATTCCTTGTTGAATCATTGCTGCCATGTCTTGTCTCCAGGCGGATTCCTTAGTATCTTGCTCCAAAGAATGATCCAAAGGTAAATCACTCATACTCATATTGACCAACTCCTTAGCCATATCTCCTCTGTTTTTCTCCTTGAAACCCTTATACCAATCCGGATACCCATGTATTTTGAAACAAGTGTCTCGTGTGTGTCTCCTCATTTGACAAAAATCACAAAATATATCATCTTTATTAACTTGCTTTTTAGCACCATTTCTGCCAGCTCCTTTCCCACTGCTCCCACTATAACCCCTCACCAACATTGCACTACTCATATTATCAGAAAAGGAAACATGTACCTCCCTTTATTTTTCAACCCGAATTACCATGGAGTATGCCTTATCCACATGAGGCAAAGGATCCATCACCAAAATCTGACTTCGAATAGCATCATACTCCTCATTCAACCTCATCAGAAATTGAACTAATCTATCATTATCCTCAAATTCAATCCACTGCCTAAGTGATCCACACGAACACTGTTGTAAAGCTCCACAGGAACATTGCGAAATAGGAGCCAAGCAATTCAACTCATCCCACAATCGTTTCAGTTTAGTAAAGTACATGGAAATAGACAAATCCCCTTGCGTAATGGAACTGATCTCCCGCTTGAGTTGATAGAGTAGTGGCCCATTGCACTCTCCATAATGCCTCTTAAGATCCTTCCATAAATTTGTAGCTGAACTTGCATATAAGAAGGATTCGACAATGTCCTTAGAGATGGCATTCAACAGCCACGACGTCACCATAAAATCCACCTGACAGCATCGATCATAATCCTGTGAGTCTTCCCTCGGCTTTGCACATTTACCAGTAACAAAATCAAGCTTCAATTTCACCCCCAACACAATCCTCATCGCACGACTCCATGAGAGATAGTTATTCCCGTTCAATGGAGTCATGACGAGGACCATCCCTGAATGATCTGAGGTCTGGAGGAAAAGCGGATTTTCGTCACCAGCTACATTGCCAAAGGAGGAACGCACGCTGTCGACCATAGCTAACTCTGGTGATCTACCCAGAATTCTTTGATACCATGTACAAAATTAGGGATTGCGAATTTGGGTAAAAGTGATTTCTTAATCACTGTTTACTTTGCGTTAAAATGTTACAGACAAAAGAGATGGTATTTATACCACCGTTGTCCAAAAGAAAATGACATACTATGTACATAAAACGCTACTACATAAAACACTACCACTAATTAAGCCATCTAACACCTACGGTAATACAATACAAAACAATATAAATACAACAAAGTCTACATAGTTAATATGATATAGTCATATTTTCATTATTTATAACAATTACATATTATATAAAACTTAAAGATAAATTATTTTTAATTAAATAAATTTACTTTAATCTTTTATATAATATTTATTAATAAAATTATTTTGCTTTATTAAAATAAAAAATTTGAAAATAAATATTTATTCTAAATACATTTTAATTATTAAACCAAATTTGATTTGAAATTTATATATTTTGTGAAGATATTTTAAATTTAATTATCTTTATTGATAATTATTTTATTTATTTATTATAATTTAAAAAATTATTTATTAGAATTAAATTATTATATTTCGTATTAATAATTAAATAATATAAATTTAGTTAATAATAAATCAGATTGTAAAAAAAACTACTTTTTATGATTTTCATAATTTTTGAAAATTAAAAAAAACTAAAACTAAAACTAAAATAAAAATAAAAACAAATAAATAGATTCTTTTTTACTAAATTTGAAAATAAAAATGAAAACAAATAGACCCTACTACATTACCGTAACGACATATTTGACATGCCACATTATTACAAATTAACAGTATTGTGACAAAAATCTAACAAAAATTTAATAATATTTATTTTATAAATATTAACATATAAATTATTTTTAGAAACATTGCAAAAGACATCTTAAAATTTATACAAAACGTGTTGAAGTGATAATCACACAGACCTTTTGCATATAAATTTTCGTCATGTTTATGGGCTTCGATGGTTACAGTTTTTTACGATTTCATTAGCGAACTTGTTTTCTAGACTATTTTTTTGTTGGATTGTCTAATCTTATAGCCAATTCTGACTTATGTTTGGATCAATTCCAATAATGGAACAACCAAGCATCAACTATACCTAAGGCGTTATCTACGAGGAAATCTAATGCTTTCACTGTATATCCCCAAGGCTTGAATTTATCCTATTTAATGTCTCCTCTTGACGTCAGGAATTGATAGTAAATACTGTGTTAGCCACCTCCCATGTACTTTGCCTTGATAGGAGTACTATGAATGAATAACCCATCTAACGTCTAGACTTTCATTTACGTTATTTTGAGACACAGGACCCAACAGCGGCGACGCCAAAATAATCATGGTACGTTACCTTTTTCCTCGGTTCAGTCGATCTGAATTGAATGCTTGTTTCCAGATAACATAAGCAGGAAACGATATCTGGGTTTCCCCTTGTTCACTGAATTAATCACCTCTTCAATTTTTCTTTGCGATTTAGGGTAATCTGTCAGCGCATGAGATCATTTTTTTATTGGCAGTTTTATTAACTAACAAACTCAAACTTCTCCACTTAATCAGGAAGCTGAAGACCAAGAGAAGAAATGGTGTGGATCAGTTGGAGGTCTAGTTGACGCACCGATAGACAAAGTCTGGAACATGGTCTCTCAGACAAAGAGACTACCAGAATGGATGCCAATGGTTGAAAGATGCACAGACTTAGAAGGAGAAGAAGGAGTGGCAGGGTACATTAGACTAGTCTCAGGTTTCATGTTCCCTCAAGAAGACGGTGAAAGGTCATGGATTAAGGAGAGATTAGTTTCCATTGAACCTTCACTGCACAGCTATGTTTATAAAATGGAAGCAAGCAACGTTGGCCTCGACGGATCTGTAAACAGGTTGAGGCTTGTTGATTATGGGGATAACTCAACGCTTGTTGATTGGTCTTTTGAGATTAGCCCTTTAGAAGGTGCGTCTATGGATAGCACTATAGATTACCTGGGGTTTCTCTACAAATCTTGCATCAATAGGATCGCTGGAGCCATAGAAGCTGCATCAAGAAAAGTTCATACATGATCGTGATGGTGAAATTTCCGAGGTGGTCTGACGACGTAGCAAAAATAACAGGACACCCCAACTTGTAATAAATATGGGTTTTGTATTTCAAAGTTTGGATTTAAATGAACGTTGATAAAATTGGACCCAAGTCCAATCTCTCTATCTCTGTTCTAATTTTCTTTTTCTAAGGTATTTAAGTTGTACTAGAGAGAGACAATAACTACATACTGCTCACCAGTTTTTAGATGTTGATGTATACTGCTGCAATTTTTTTTGAAAGAAAAAAGGTATTTGTATTATCTCAAGCTAAGCTTGACAAAAGAATACACCACGATAGCATAAAATAATCATTACAATGCCAAAACAAAGAGAGCAAATCAATGATCTAGAAATCTGCGATTCTTAGTAAACTGAATTTTATCAGTACATCACAAATTCTAGTGTTTCCTCGTGTTTGGACTAAGCTTAATCTGTTTTTCTTTGGCTAAGAAGAGTTCTCTAATCCATTAGATTGTGGTTTCCATCAGCTTCTGCGTTTCCACCTCTTTGCCCGTACGTAACCTGCCATTTCTTTCTCTCCAGATTGTGTAAATAGCACAACATAGTGTTGTCTTAAGAGGTACTCCATTTGACCTCATTATTGTCATCATGTTGGTAGTCCAATGAATGATATTCTCCAATTCCCCTTAAGCACAATCTACCTGCATTATATTTTGGACTGTATCCTAGACAGGATATGAAACTCTAAATTGAAAAAACAAGTGATCCTGAGTTTCATTTTCACTGCCACACAAGCCGCATCTGGTGTCCATGTTGGTTAAGTTACCAAACCATCAAGTTTTAGTTTTGAGCCTATCCTTCATTCATAAGCTGTTTTAAGAGATAGCAAAATCTTCCAAATTAGTTCAAACCAATAGACCTTTGGTAGAGTTTGTCTAAACATATTGTAGTAATATCTATTGGAAAACTCCCTAGAGGTGGTATGCACCCAAATTGTCTTATCCTTCTGCTCACCTAATGGTTGAATGCAAGATAGCACGTTGTCCAAACTAGTAACCCCTCATAAATTGTAAGTCTAAGTGATCGAGTTGTTTGATGTATGTAAGTTTTAATTAATTAACTTCGATAATCCGCAATCGCACTTGTTCGTATAGTATCTAAGGTGTCAATTCCACGAGGAAGGATAATCTAATCCTAAAATATAAGGCCAAAACAATTCGCAAAATTCAAAATGTAACGGAACTAAAATGAGAATTCAATTCAGTCAAGCAAATCAATTCAAGAATCAATTATGAAAATATTAGTAATTTAGCTGTTGCAACACACACTCAAGAATCAACCAAAAGGAATTACCAATTGAGATAAAGAGAATTTTACCTATCCTTAACGCTAACCTAATTGATTATGAATTACCAGATTATTGGTTATAGACGATCCTAAGGTTGATTATTCTCTCTCGAGTTATAACCATTAACCCTAAATTATAAACCCTAATTAGATTATGAAAGTTGCAATTTCTCAATTAACAACCTATTCAAAACCATAATTAGATTTGAAGTTGTCTAATAAACTATCGAAAACTTATGCAAGATCTCCCTTTGCACAATTTACCGATTTGATTTAATTCTTATTCTATTAAATCACCTAACTTTCGTTAGTCTAACTTAATTATTTTTCATTCGATTCACCTTCTTAGTTTATAATTGAATTATGCACGTCAAAATCAAATCATAATAAATCCAAATAACATATAAACATCATATTTCATTAAATCAAAGATAAAACCCCGAAGGTGAGTTTAGAACATCATCAACATCTAAAAATCCTATCATCAAATGTTATTCCAATTCTATACAATGTAAAATTGAAAATAGTAGGAAATATAATAATACAACTATCACGTCCCCACTTGAACTTTTGCTTATCCTCTAGTAAAAACAAAACAAACAAACACAAACATCAACAACAACACACCCGTATGCAATAATGGTACAATAGCATTGAACTTCACGATACAAATTTAACTACAAATACAATCCTTCAAGTTGTGCTAACTTATTAGCTTATGAAACATGTGTCTAAGTACTTCAGACTAAATGTGCATACTAATTAAGACTTAATGTCAAATTCATTAACTCCTATCAGTCACACACATACATTGATAATTAGTTAGTCAATAAAAATTGTAACTATCCTTAAGTAGCTTTTTATGAGAATTCATGCTATTCACAAAGATCAGTAGGATTTATTAAACAACGCACTATTTTTATTAATTTTCATTAACATGAATCTAGCTTTTGACGTAAAGGTAAACATTTGTGATGAATATCCCTCAATTACTCAACTAGGTCATGTTTTTATTAAACGACTTGGTTGGAATGTTATTATAGCCTTTTGACGCGATGGCAAACATTTGTGATGAATGTCCCTCCAGTTATTTAGCTATATCACATTCTCAACTGGCTATTAGCTTTATTTGTAACCCGATTTGTTTCAAAAAGCGTTAGTAAAATGGTTATTTATTAAACAAAAACACACACTTTTTTTAAATATATTTTCTTGCCTACCTCATTTCTTTAGCTAATCATTCTCATGAAAAGATACTAACGATGCTACTTATTTGATTGAACTAAAATTATAAAATGAATATTTCATATTCTTAGGGTGAACGAACTAACATCATATCCTAATTAACATGCAAAATTAACCAAAGCAACCTAGGAAACTAATTTCACAACCTAATAAATCTTAGCAACCTTAAAGACTATGTTCAAAGTTAAATCAATTCCATTAAGTCCTAGCCATTGACACATTCACATGAGTCACATCATAAAATCCTAAACAAAACTAACATATAATATGCAAATTCACACTCAAAATAAAAACATATAATGCACATAACACAACCCTCCCCATACGTTGATAACACATTCTCCTCAATGTGATAAGGACAAATAACATACAAGGTGGAAATGAAAATAAAATAATATGAAAACATAATAACAAAATAAAGACAAAAATGAAAAGATAAGGGTTAGAGCATAAGAACTGTTTATGGCGATTGAGGTGGTGATGGCGTTAGAGTCTAAAACCAAATGTGCTTGACGCTCGAGATTGTCGCTATCTTATAATTGGTTTTAAAGGACTAAGAGAGTTAGCAATCCAAGCCATTCCAAATCATTAAAATTTTATTTTTAAAATAAAATTTAAAACAAATCCAACTACACAGCAATTTCAATCTAACTATCAAATGTGCTAAGCTATAGGCATTAGCTTAACCTTACATCCTTCAAAACTCAACTGGGATCAATTATGAGTGGCTTACTTCCACCCTTGTTGCCAAAATTTAGCTTTGTAGCTTATAAATAAGCTACATATTGGAAGATAATGAAAAGGACACAATAAATCAAATCAAAGAATCCAAGTAATTTTTGTAATGTCTTTTTTTATAACAAATTTTCAATATAATCAGGAATGATGAAATCCGATGAATCTTCAATTGAATCAAATAGTTTGTATTGTAGGAAGGTGGATTGCTTGTCTTCTTTAGCACTCACCATCATTCAATTTTCCACTTTAACTTCTTGAACAGGGACTTCGAAATATTCCTCAAACTCTCTATCTTTTGTCACCTGTTCCTCATAGCTCAGTTCTTCAAAGTAGCCCTTCTCTTACATTTTGATATACTCATCCATAATGTCTATTTTCATGCAATAGTTACTTTCTTTCATATGTGTCAAGTTTTTGTTCATCTGGAACTCTACTTATTGATTTAAAGAAGTAATTTGCCTTCATAAACAACTATCAATGCTTTTCGATTTTCATAAAGGGTCATCCAAGAATTAGTGGACAATGCTTATCCTCTTTGAAATCTAATATAACGAAATCCACAGGAATAATAAACTTGTTCACCTTTACGATAAAATCTTCACTATGCCAAACTGTTTCTTTATAGATCAATCTACCAAATGAAAAGGCATAGAAGTTGGCTTCACATCCCTAGTTCCAATTTCCTAATGGTTGACAAAGGCATAAGGTTTATACTTGTACCTAAGTCGTATAAATATTTTGTCAATTCTAGCTCACCAACCACACAAGGTATTATGATGCTTCTAAGATCCTTCAGCTTAGAAGGCATATGACTAGTGATAATAGAGCTAGAGCTCTCAATTAGTGTGACCATTTGATCCTCTTCCCAAGTCCGCTTCTCTGTTAATATATCCTTTAAGAATTTTGCATAGTTGGGCATATGTTCCAGTGCCTCCACAAAAGATGGATTAATTTGCAAAGTTTTCAACTTCTCCACAAACTTTGGAAAATGTGCATCAAGTTTGTTCTTTATTAATCGTTGGGGAAATGGAATCTTAGGTGGATATGGCAGAGGGCAAATGTAAGGAGGGTACTCACTCATTTTTGTCTTTTGCTTCTTTTTTTTCTTGGAATTCTTCTTAGTAGGTTTCAATTTGTTCCTCCACTGGTTAATCGAGTTCTTCCCCACTTATAAGTGTGATTTCTTTGAGTTGCTCCCTTGTGTTTGCTTTAGTATTTCTCGAGAGGCTCCCCACACTTCTTGTTGACAATGCATTTGTCAGTTGACTTATTTAGACCTCTAAGTTATAAATGGAAGAGGTATGGTTTTTAGTGACTTGCTCAAATTTCTCTTTTAACCTCTTATGAGCATCATTTATGTTTTTGAGCTTGTCTAAAATTATATCTAATTTAGAGTCCATGAAATTGGGTTTTTCCTGTTGGAAACCGTATGGTCCTTGAGTTCGGAATTGATCTCCTGCATTGTTTGACTATGAGAAGTTTGGGTGATACTTCCACCAAGGGTTATATGTGTTTGAGTAAGGGTTGTTCCCCCCTCCTCGACCAAATTGCACTCTCATATAGTTAACTTGTTTCGATTCATGGTCTTTCATCATAAAGCAATCAATGGTGTTGTGGTTATTTTGTCCACATAGCTCACATTTTTGTTGAATAGCTTTCACAGGAGCTGAAGAAGAGGCTTTCATATTATTTAGCTATCAGGTCAAGTTATTAATCTTAGTTTGCATGTCTATGATTGGGTCAAGTTATCCAAAGACAACTGTTATTGGCCATTTCCTCCAACTCCTCCGCTTCATCTACTGTCTTCCTCATCAAAGGTAATGGTGCTTCAGGTGGGTTGGTTCACTCCATTATAAAAAGTTTGCAAAATGAACTCCTTAGATAGGTTATGGTGAGGGTACCTCCTTTTCAAATCTGTGTACCTTTCCTAAGCTTCATAAAGTGACTTCTCATCACTTTGTTGAAAATTTGTGATTTCCTTGATTATCTTTGTAGTCTTCGTTACTTATCTAAGAATGCTCGCACTAATTGGTCCCAAGTTGTAACATCTGCATGTCTTAATGAGTGATACCATGCCTTAGCTCTATCCTTTAGTGTGAAAGGGAAGAGTCTCATCTTAATGGCATCTTTTGACATCCCATAATATCGAAATGTATCGCATATTTGTAAGAAATTGATTATACAAGTGTTAGGATCCTCATTAGTCAATCCGTAAAATTGAACATTAGTTTGTAGCGTTTTTAATAAAGCTAGTTTTATTTCAAACGAAGCTACTTAAACAGGTGGTCTAACGACACCTTGATTGGTGGCATTGGACCTTGGTTTCATGAAATCTATGAGGGTCCACAGTTGGTTTCCTGTTTGCTGAAACGGGCGATGTCAAGCTTTAACGTTTCGGTGATCTAACTCGAATTTCTAGTAACACTTGTGGTCATACAATTGCACCGACACAAGAGTGGTGAAAGCTCCTTAGACTAAAATAATTAAACTAATCCTACTAACTCCCCGACAATAGTGCCAAAAATTTGTTGAGCAAGTTTTAATCCTATAAAACCCTCAATATTTTTGCAAGCACACGGGTCGTAGCATAGTATATGAGGTGTCAATCTCATGAGGAATTAGAGAACTATTCAAATCCTAATTTGTCTAAGGCTTAAAAAGTGTAATTAAAATGAAAAGAAAAACTAAACAAAAAAGTAAACAATCAAATATAGAGTGCTTGCTCTAAATTAATGTAGAAATTAAAATTAAGCACCACCATTTGACAATTGAAATTTAAACAAGAAAGATTAACGAGTTAGGAGAAAGGGGATTTATCCTATCGCCAATCCTAACATAGTCACTCTTGTGTTAATGCGGTGTAGGTCCTAGACTTTCGATGGGTAGATTAGTCTCTCTTGAGTTGTAATCAATAAACCTTAAATCATAAACCCTAATTAAGTTAAGTTATCAAACATGTAATCTCTCGATTAACTCATCAACCCACAACCTAATTAGTTCCTAAGCATTCCTATAAACAAATGGGTTCACTTATAAGATCTCTCTCCATATAATTACCGATTTGATTATTTGTATAGTCTGTTAGATCGTTTAACTCTCATTAATCAACCTAATCATTTTGCATTCAGTTCACTCTCTCGATTTATTACCAAGCATGCCATTATAACAAATAATCACAACACCCAACATCATTAACAACAAAAGCAACTAGATTAACATTGAATCAAGTATAAATCCCTAAAAGAAGTTAGAACATCCTTAACCCAAGATTCATCATCAACAATTCCATCTCATACATAAATGAATAAAATAAAAGATGAAAAAAGAAAAGGTAACTTAAAGGAGTGGTGGTTGAAGTGGTTGAAGCTCTACCTTCTTCTTTCTCTTTTTCTCTCTCTTCCTTCTTCCTCTTCCTTAGTTTTTTTCCCAAGATGGCAAAATAGAGGCTCCCTTTCTAGGTTATTTTCTTGTCTTATGTAGTCTTTTCTAATTAGGGTAAAAACTAGGTTTTACCCAAGCCCAAAGATTTGAAATAATCCACAAAAAAATTAAGTTTGAGAGGCCAGGTCTGTCCGTGCATGATCGTGGCCTGATGAATTGGTCTATGTCACGATTGTGGCCCTAGGTCCTCCACGAGGCTTCCTTCAAATCTTTTTTTATTCTTCGATATCTAATCTCAAACATTAACAAACACATCAAATCACCTTAAATGCACAAAATTAAAGCTTAACAACATGCTCTAACCCACATAACAGTCAAAACACAAATATCTAACTAACTATCACAATTTTAACCTTAAATATGTATGAATCAATTAATTAACAACTAGAAACAAACTAAAATGCCTATTAAAATATCATGTAACCTACAACTATCAAAGAGTCTACCAGAATATGAAATAACAATTGTCATAGCTAAAGATGTAAGAAAGCGGATATCTTATGAAGCATTTTATCATGTTCAATGGTCTTCAGATCAACTAAATTTTTTATCGAGGTTAAAGAAGAAGATTAGGTACTTTTACTAATTACTTCACTTTTATATTCCTATGATAATTTGATCATAAAATTGTTCTACAGTAGGGACATAATGAATCTTAATCATCTGCAAAATCTTTATTATAATAGAAAACATAAAAGAAGAAGAGATTGAGAATGAACAAGAAATAATAATGGTAATACACTATAAAAAAGGATGTTAATATAATGATGATAAGAATAAAAGTACATTGATTTCCAAAGTTATGTTAAGGAAGAAAGTCCCTTGAAATGTGATTATTTTAATAAAAATAAAAGACAATGATTATAATAGTGGTAGTAACACTACAAGAAAAATTAGTTTCAGCAACTATTAGTAATGGTTGTTAAAAGTAAGAAAATGGTTGTTAAAAGTTATAGCGACCAAAATCGGGTTGGTCACAGGTGGTTACAACAGGGTTGTTACTAAA
>JAOSBP010000008.1:26336957-26353758 GCA_027563825.1 Erythroxylum mucronatum
ATTCTTTCGATGAGCCTCTTCAGGTCTCTTTACAGTAGGTACTCTTTTACGCTTAGCCTCCTCAGGCTATCTGTATCTCTTTCAAAAAATAGAAAGTAAAATAGAGCTTGTTTACAACAGAATATAGCTCTAGCACAGTTTGCACAATAAACTCTTTCGAGTTCAACAGTATATGTGTTTCTCTCGTATATGCATATTATATCGCAAAAGTTCAGTAGTCTTTGTCTTCGACTCCGACTCTCTATTTATAGTTGAGTCTCCAACTGCTTCTTGAATAACTGCTTCTTGATTTTTTAAAGAAACGGTTAGGCAGTTGCGCTCTGTAACTTCCACAGACTGATACCTCCGACTTCCTTCGTCCACTTTTGCATCGTCTGCTTTTGCAACGTCTGCTTTTGCATCGTCTGCTTTTACAACGTCTACTTTTGCATCGTCTGCTTTTGCATCGTCTGCTTTTCTGTAAAGCTTCCGTCTGCTTTTTCTTCGTATGGCTTGCGTCTGCTTTTTGTTCTTATGGCTTGCGTCTGCTTTTTCTTCTGCATTGCTTGTGTCTGCTTTTTGTAATGACTGAACTCTTCATCATCTGAATTCTTCCAGCTAGTTTCTGTTTTTGTCTAAATTTCCTTTCGTCTGTTTTCTGCTTCGTCTGATTTTCGTAGAAGTGTATTTCGTCTATTTTTCATAATGTCTTCCTTATGTTTGTCATCAAAACCATTCAATACGTAAAGTCTATTTTGACTTAACAGGTACAAGTCGACTTACACTACTGTGCATGTGCTAGTCGACTTATCTGAGGGTACAAGTCGACTTACACCACTACAATGGCAGATCTGCAAAACTTTCTCCGACATACCGACTTCCATAGGTCATAACTACTTATACATAGGTCCAATGTGTTTCAAACTTTCCAGACTTCTAATTAACATATAACTTTACATTTCTTCTTTTATAACCATGGTCTAATTCGGTCATTAAGGGCATCCAAATCTCCCATTTATAATCAGCTTTAACATGTAGTCATAGGTTGGACCTTGTTTGACTCAAAACCTTATAACTCATTCATTTCACATCCAATTAAGGTGATTCAAAGTTTCATTTTCAATAAACTCGTATGGCTATCACATATACAAAGCCGGTTTGAAAATAATTTAAATTGGATTTACTGTGATTTTTACAATCCTTACCTGTTTCTGTTTTCTTCTGTATCACTAAAGTTAGTAACAACCTTCACTTATTCATCCATATCTACCAACATACTCATCCAATTAAAATTGCCTTTCTACAAAACCTAGATGACACATTTTTGAACATTTCATAAGAGAACTCATCATCCAATTCTAACTCTAAGGTCTTCAACAAATTAACTTTCAGTTTCCATTTCAATCTCGCTGGTATTCTGAACCAGATTCAATTAGGGGCCTATTACTCTTATTTTGCTCACCCTAAAATCGTGGAAAATTTCATGGAGATAGTAGACATCTAGATCTACAACTTCTATGTTTTGAGTTTCTCTGGATTCGCACGTTAAACAGCTCAAAAAAATTAAACAAAGAGAGCCATGAATCTGTCTCCATGACACAACCATAAGCCTTGCCATCTCAAAACATCCCAACTCAAGTTAATCATCTTTTTAGTTCAAATTAGCCATGCATATGACATATCCATATTCACCAAACACAATGCTCATGAAAGTAACTTTAAATAACAGCACAAAGAATTGATTTAACCACAAAACCATGAGAAAATCATGTTTCTTACCTTTTTATGCCTCCACTTCCTCAACTCTTCAAGTCTTCCAAATCAATCACACACTCCTAACTTCCACTCACCATACACGACACCATCCTCTTAAAGCCTAGAGTTGAATTTTTCATGAACAAAAAGGAAGCAAGCAAAAGCAAGAAGAGGAGAGAATGAAGAAGGCAACGAAGATGATGGTGGAGGGAAAAGGAGGACAAGTTTCATTTGGTCTCTCCAAGCATCAAGGTGTCGACAATGTATGGAGCAAAAGACAAGGGTATTTAATGATCTAAGACACTTGTCATTTAAGCATTTAAGGAGGAAAAGACAAAATCCATTTATAACATTAAATAAAAGAATCCCAAATACATGTATGTCTAAATCATCCAATTCCAATGGCCCTAATTACCGTCCCAAAATAAGATACCCAAATTTTCCAGTGTCATTGGACAGAAATTTTCAGTATCAGAAACTAATTGGTTAGCCGCCTGGCGATTTTTTCGGTCCGGGAAGTTTCCTCGAAAAATTCCAGAAAAATTCCTAAATTTTCCCAAAAATATAAAACACATAACAATCCACTCCAATTAAATTTTCAAGCCCATAAACCACATTTTCTAAAATAAAATCCCATTTAGACACATCTACCGGGAAATGTCATAAATGCATGTACAGTCAGTTTCATGTGCAATTTCACTATTCACGTGTAATGGTATGCGTGAATACTGCAACACAATACTAAATACTCTCTGCCATTTCCAAATTACTATTTTACCCTTCCCATTGGGGGTGGCATATTACACCAGGCCAGTCCATATCCGTTAAACGGACCTTCTCAGGCCAAATTGGCTCTGAATCTGACGTCTAGATTGAAAGTTACGGCAATCGCATCACGATGGGTACAAATTGAATGAAGGTATAAACATGTTCGATCCTTTTGAGCATAACTCCCTCATCCAACCTCCAAATGAAGTGATTCTTAGACCAATAGATTCCTAACACATGTCTCTACGTCTCCATAAAAATTGGTATCTTTTGGAGTTGTTTTAAGAAAATTTGCATTAGAGAAGGTGAGGGATCAGTTAGGAGAGCATAATTGGAGTATGTGCACGCTTTTTAAGCTTTAGAGCTCTAATTGAAATCATTCTTGTTTCAAATCAAACTAGAGACTTAAAGCTGCATTTCCTTTGAAGAAGTCGAGTTGTGATTTTGACAATTGATTGGTGTGGGCACACCACTCTTTTGAAGGATGATTAATGACCCTACAAGGTAATAAGCACAAGGCTTATGACTCCGGATGTTGGGCTCCAGAAACGGGGTCCAACATTATTGGTCTATTAAATTGCTAACTTTTATTGTACAACCTAACATAGAATACATTGACTAGCTCTCTCTATTTTTTGTCAAGTTTAAGTGTGAAAAATTGTCACAATCATCTAGAAATATATTGTATTCAACAATAATTAAAGTCATAAAATAATTCCATAATAATTCCTAATCTATAGAAATCCATGAACATGTTCAACATCAAAGAATTCATATTACACATCAAGGATAATGATAGAACTAAAGGAAAAGAATAAAAACTCTATTAAGGCCTTGATATGAAATACTGGAAATTCTAATGATCTTCCTGATCTCCCACATTTGATTCACTTTGATTCAATGGCTGTTACTATTTTTTTTATTTCACGTTCTTATATAGTGCCTGAGAGTCTTGGGGTCATGTCTAGGGTTTTCCCACTTTGTTCGATTCTATAAACAACCCTAAACCCTAAAACAGATGAAAAAATTTGCACATGAAAATCTCCTATCATGATCGTGACCTAGGAGTCATGATCATGTTCCTAGTGTTTTCCTCCCTGCCATAATCATACTTCTTGAGGTACGATCATGATAGAGGCCATGCAGCCCCATAGAGCATGATCAGACACCCTTTCTACAACTTCCATCTTCTTGGTTCTTTAATTGCCTAATTTCTAACGCTCACAAACACATCAAACTCCTAATGAAACACAAAATTAATATTGAATTTATGCTCTAAACCAAACAAACATTGAAAATATAAACAAATGCTCACATTAACATAATTCTAAGCTTATATATATGATAATAATCTAATAAACACTTCAAAACACTCTAAAAACATTTAGGAAAACATAGTATGAGTTATAACTATCAACATCCCCACACTTAAACTTTTGTTTTTCCTTAAGCAAAAACAAAAACACACAATCACATATTCATGCAATATGCAATAATGATACAATGACATTGAATCTTATGCAATCAATTTAACCGCAAACATCAATCATTCAAAATTTTCCAACATACTAACCCATTCCTTTTCTGTTTAAGTACTTTGAATTGAATATACATATCAATCAAAATATTAGCACCTTATTCATACACCAATGACACTTGTAAACATACATTTATAATTAGTGATCAATCAAAAAGGCAACTATTACTAGGTATCTTTTCATGAAAATTTTTGCTATTTTCAAAGATTAGTAGGTTTTATTTATTGAAACACCATTTTTTAATCTTCTTTAATGTTAACCTAGTTTTTTACCCCAAGTCAAACATTTTGTTGTGAATATCCCCCGGTTACTCAACTAGGCCACCTTTTTTTTATTTGACTTAGTTGGAATATCATTATAGTCTTTTGACACAAAGACGAACATTTTGCTATGAATACCGCCGGTTACTTAGTTATATCACAGTCTCAATTGGCTTATTCTTAAACGAGATTTTTTTTCAAAAGGGGCCTGCAAAATAGCTATTTATTTAACATATTTTTTAAATTACATTCTTAGCCTACCTCATTTCTTTTTAGTCAATCATTCTCATGAAAGGTTACCAATTCAATTGACTTACAATTATAAATGCATACAACAAATTTTCTAAAGTGAAGAATAGGTATTATATCCTAATTAACATGCATATTCATCCAAAGATACTTAAAACATAAAATTCCTAAGTAAATATGGCTTTACAAATTAAATGAACATGTTCAAAGCTAAACTAATTCCATCAAACTCTTTCCATTGACATATTCACACAATTCACACATATATAACAAAATGTCACACAATGTCAACCTAATCCAAAAATAACTCAATATGATATACAAAATTCACACACTTATGACATGTTAATGCATAAATGTCCCTACACTTTGACAACACATTGTCCTTAATGTGAGAAATATAATAACACACATTAAAAAATAACAAATAATAAAAGAAAATTTTAGAGCCAAAAACTTATTTCTCCACTGGTTGTTCTATCTCTTTCCCACTTCTAAACGTGATTGCTTTGAGTTGGTCCCTTATATTTGCTTCAGTATTAATTAGGAGACTCCTCATACTTCTTGTAGACAATGCATTCACTAGCTGGCCCACTTGAACATCTAGGTTGTGAATAAAAGAGGCATGGTTCTTAGCTACTTGCTCAAACTTCCCTTCCATCCTCTTGTCAAATTTAGAATTTCTAGCACCGGACTTGTCTTACTGAAATCCAGGTGGAACTTGATTTTTCAATTGAGTGACTGTATTGTTTAAACAAGAAAAATTTAGGTGGTTCCTCTACCCAAGATTGTAAGTGTTTGAGTAATGGTTATTACGTCCTCAATCAAATTGTGTGCCCATGTAGTTGAGTTGCTCCGTATTGTTGTTTTGCATTAAAAAGTAATCAGTGATAACATGATTATCTTATCCACATAACTTATATCCATATTGAATTGTTTTAATTAGAGCAGATAAGGATGCTTTTAGGTTGTTTAGTTGTTTTGTTAAATTAACGATCTCATTCTATAATGTTGTCACTGAATCGACAGCAATGGCTACTTTTTATCTCAAAAAGTCAACTGCCTCCATCTCCTCTAATAACTCTTCTACTTAATTTTTTTTGCACAAGGGATCTTCCAAAAACTACATCTATAGTGCCTCTCGTGGGTTGATTAACTCCATTGTAGAAAGTTTGCAATAGTAATTCTTTTGGTTGGTTGTGGTGAAGACATCTCCTTTGCAAATCCTTGTACCATTGATAAATGTGAAATGCATCATGTTTTAGGGTATAGTTTGAAACATATTTATCCATTTATCTAATTGTTCAGTATGTGTTTTTGGTGAAATTATGTTAGTTTGTGAATTATTTGTGTTCAAGTGTTTTTATGGGTTAGTACAAGCATTTGAGCTTAATTATTATGTTTTTGACGTACCTTGATGTGTTTGTTAGTGTTCAATAGCAAAGAACAAAAAAGTTTTAGAAAGACTTGAACCGAAACAATAGGACACGATCGTGGTTGAGAAGTGAGAGAAGACAGCCCACAATTGTGGCCAAATTGCCACGATCGTGACAGAAGCATCAAATTTGGCCTGCATCGGGCAGACACGCAGACACACATAAAAGTCAAAAATTGAGGGTTTTTTTGGATCTTTTCGACCCTTAAAAAACCTTAGGGCTGTCACAAACACATCAAGTATAAAAAGAACGAGAAAAAAAAAGATGAAGAGAGCTTTTGATCAACCACCAAAATGAAACCCTAAAGGAGAGAACTTTGAGAGATTGAGAAAGAGAAGAAGGAAGAGAGAAGAGGAAGACGACGCAGACTCGACGTGCTTCTCAAAGTAAGAAGCTTTCCAAAGTCGCGACATCTCATCATCCATTCAAGTTATATTTCTTATGTATTTAAGTTTTATTTGATTGTAGAATTGGGATATATAGTTTGATGATAGAATTGAATTTTTGATTTATGTTCTATACTCACCTTTGGAATATTATTTTTGATTTAATGAAATCTGATTATTTTATGTGTTTGTTGAGTTAACTGTAGTTTAATTCTACACTTCATATCTTGATAATAAACCAAGAGGGTGAATTTTAAAAAAAACGATTAAATTGGACTAACAAAGTTAGGTAATTTAATAGATTCAGAAATAAATCAGGTTGGTAAATCTTCCGTAGAGAGATCCCGTATAGGTTTCCAATTGTTTATTAGAGAACTTAAGAACTGATTAGGTTTTAGATAGGTTGTTAATTGAGAGGTTACAACTTCCCAAAATCTGATTAGGGTTTATTGTAACATCCCGTTACCCATGTTAGGGCTAGAATTGTGAATTTTGAGAAATTTATGAGAAATTAGGAAAATGCACATCATGCATAATTAATTGTGACATACACATTTTTGCACATTCATATGATTGTATATGCATTATTTGACATTTCCAGGTATAATTGAGTTAGTAATGTGATTAAAATGTGTTTTGGCAATTTTAGTATTATTTTGGATATATTGATATTTTTGGTGAATTTTGTGAAAAATCATGATTTATGGACCAATGAAAGAGTGACTCATGGCAATAGTAGGCAGATAAAAAATGGTTAATTAGTTGTGACAAATGGCTTGAAAGAGTGAGGACATGTGTAAGGCATTCAAAGAACCCACGTAGTATTATGTTTTGGTTAGGGAGATGTTATTGTGACTTTGATCATCGGAAGCATTTTCTGCTTGGTTCTGTACATTGCCGAATAGCAATTGATTGTGCCTTGTGTTGTTGAGTTACTCTCAGGAATTTACAGTTGAATCCAGTGAGTAGTTCTAATGATGTTTAGTTTCTGGTGTAAATATAAACATTCATGCGTGGAATTGTGAATTATGGTTTCGATGTTAAATAGATTAGATGATTAATTTGGGAGTTAAGAATTTTTTAAAAATGGTGTTGAATGGACTCTAGATTGGAAGATGTATATACTCTATCTGGGTTTTAAGAAAGTCGAAATGGTACATTCATACATTGTGTTTGTTGTTTATCTGTACAAGTGAAGTTGATGTTTAAGTGTGAATCTTGGTTTTTGAATTTTTGGGAGTTGATGAGCTAAAAGTGAGTTAGAAGAATTGTTTTGAGTGTTATTTGAGTTAATTGATATGAGAATAAGTGTGAAGAATGCAAAAAAATGAGAAATGATAGTAGAGTGAGAAAGTGAAATCTGGGAAAGACGAGCTTTCTGTGAAAGTTCGCCGCGACCAACTTTGGTTAGCCGTGGACAACTCTTTTTAGTTTGCTGCGACAAACTCTTGAGTTCACCGCATCCATCTTTGGAAAATTCTCGACAAAATTTTGTTCCTGAAAAGTTCACCGCGGCCATCTTTTTTTGTTTCGCCGTGGCGAAGTCTCATCCGGCAAACTCTTGAGTTCGTTGCGGCCATCTTTGGAAAATTCTAGAGAAAATTTTGTTCTTGAAGAGTTCGCTGCGGCAATCTTGTTTTGTATCGCCACGGCGAAGTCTCATCCTGTACAGCTCGAACATAATTTAGTATTTTGACCATAACTTTCTCTGTAGGTATCCAAATGGGATGATTTTTACTTTGGCATAAACTAGAGACATAGGATAAAAATTGTCTGAAGGAATTAAGTTTTAATTCTGTCTCTAAGGTTTTCAATTTTTTGTTGGATTTTGAGGTAAGAATTATGCTGAAGCTTACGAAAAGTCTAAAATATTTTGAGTATATCTTTTCGTATACTGAACCAAATTGAATGATTTTGGTGTCAATAGAAATTTAAGGCATTGGAGAACAACTTTACAGAAGGAAGTTTTGTCTAATTTTGTCATTTACCTTATCAGATTTAGTATAGAAAGTTGACTCGTATGTGTATTAGAGGAAAAATCTAAAGTGGTCAATGAAGTTATGAAATTGTTTGACATTGCTTTGTTTCAATCCAATTGCAAATATACATGGTATTAATGAGGGCTTTGATATTTGAATGATTTGTTGATAAGGATCGCAATATTGTACCCCGGAATTGTCATTGAACATGCATTGTGCATACTTTCTATACATTGATGTGTGTAAAAGAATACTTGTACATTTGTGCAAAAATGTGATATTTATGAATGTGTTTTGTATATTTTAGAGGAGCACATTGGACTCCAGTCGGACATTGTTGAACCATCCAGGCAATAGCTTATTAGAGCATATTGTGAGTCAACCTAGATGATTTCCTAGGATTGATTAGATTTGATTTGTTTAAACTTCCAACATTATTAAACTGTTTCTGATTTGTTTATGAATTCCGAACATTAATTGCTCGAGGAGATCAATATTCGGGAATATATTGGAAGTGCTTTGATTACGACCTTGATTGCTATGGAATTCTGAATGTTATGTGAATTCTTAACAAAAGTTGAATGCTGGACTTAGGTCTGATGATTATGAGCTTTGTTTGAGCATCATATGTGATTACCATATATGCCATATTCAGTTTTGATGCACTTCATAATATGCATGCTCAGATAAAGGCGTTGTGACTTGAGTTGCCAGTATGAAGCGCTTCCATGCAGAGCTTTGCTCCGTGATATATGTGTGTGCACATAGAGCTATGCTCCGTGATTCTGTTCTGACTGAGCCCTATAGGCCAGTATTTGTATAAGTGTGTGATAGGCACTAATTCATGACAATAAGAACGAATGTGAGTGTCATGCATATTGCATTCATATAAGATTGAAATTCATGAATGATTTGCAAAGCTGTAATGAGTGACCATATGCGATGCCTTGTTGTATATGTATTTGCAAAATAATCATTTGTTCTAAATGAATATATGTGATATCTGTGATGTGTGTACGTAATCCGGTGAATTCATCAATGATGGTTCACTCATTGAGTTTGCAAAACTCATCAAAAACTACAATGTGGCTTTTCAGGTACGAGACAGGAGACCTAGTTCCTTAGTCAGGATTTAAGGAATCTTTTGGATAGTAAAATGGCTTAGAGGTCTGTCAGCTGACACCAGAAGGGCTCTAGCATTATTTTTTTGTAGTTTTGCTAGAATCTGTAAGGTTTTGTAAATATTTGTTTGGTAGGAATAGTGTAAGCCTTTTGAATGAATGGTTTTAAAATTTAGTAACTTTTGAGTAAATGGGATGGCCATGTGTAAGTTGGATTTGCTTTTGCTCCAACATACCATTATCATAAGGTATATACTTGAATGTCCTTCAGGTATTCGGGTATTTGCCTTATGGTAGTGGGATGTTGCAACTTTGATTCCTTGTTAGGCTCTAATCATAAGGTTTCTTCCATTGTAGATGGAATACACAAGTTTATTCCAAATAAAGTTATATATGAGAATTTGATATACTATCCAAACCTATAAATTACAAGGAAATTAAAGATATAGTCTTTCAAATGAATGGAAAGATGGCTCTAAGGTCAGATGGACTGAATGGTTTCATCTTCGAAAAATCATAGACAAAAACAAGTAAGACTGTTAAGGAAGCAGTCCTAGAATTCTTCTTTAATGAAGTACTTCTTAAGGAGTTTCAAAAAATTGTCTCTGCCACCTAAATCAGCTAATCCAAAAGTTTTTGAGGACTTTATACCATTATTTTGTACTAATTTCATTTACAAGGTTATTGCTAAAATATTGGCAAATAGGCTTAAGAGTGTTATGCAATCCCTAATGAGCCATAATCAAGGTGATTTTTTAAAAAACTGTTCAATTAGCTATAATTCTCTAATTATCCAATAGTTATTTAAAGGGTATAATAGTCCTTAAGGCTTTTAATACTATTATATGGGAGTTTTTTTTTTTACTTATGGGAATTCTTTAGGTTTCTAAACACTTCCGTTGGTTGGGTTAAGGAGTGTATAACTACCCCATCATTTAGGGTGTTAATTAATGGTACTCCGTCTAGAATCTTTAAGAGTGTGAAGGGACTTAGATAAAGGGACCCCTATCCCCTTTCCTCTTCATTCTATATAGAAGATTTGACCCTTTTTCTAAAGTATAAAACTAAAGTTGTCTCAGGGTTTAAATATCATTTTAAAACCAAGAAGGTCCCTTTTATTAACCTTTATTTTGGAGATGATGTTATACTTTTTGGTAGGGCTGACACAAAATCCATTGAAATACTAATGAATTCTATCAAGAAGTTTTGAGATTTGTCTAGAATGACAGTGAACTATAACAAAAGGAACTTTTTTCTCTCTAAAAGTGTTAATTCCTTTGAACTTTGTGTTACTAATCTAATTAGAATGGCAACGAAATCTCATACTTTGACCTGTATGGGGCTCCTCATACTAGAAGACTAATTTTCTCTGAATGTTTACCCCTAGTTAAGAAAATTCATATTAGGCTTATGTATTAGGTGAACAAGGACTTTTCATATGTGGGAAGATTGTAGTTTATGTTAAGTCAAGATGACTTCACGTTTATTAATTTTGGTGACAATCAAATAATAATAATATTAGAAATAAATGAACTATTTTGATAAGTGTGTTAAGCGTGCAACAAAAACACAAAAGAAGCAAAAAGACAGAAGAAGCGGAGAAACACAGAAGAAGTAAAAAGACAGAAGAAGCGGAGAAACATAGAAGAAGTAAAAAAGACAGAAGAAGCGGAAAAACACAGAAGAAGTAAAAAGACAGAAGAAGCGGAGAAACACAGAAGAAGTAAAAAGACAGAAGAAGCGGAGAAACACAAAAGAAGTAAAAAAGAAAGAAGAAGCGGAGAAACACAGAAGAAGTAAAAAGACAGAAGAAGCAGAGAAACACAGAAGAAGTAAAAAGACAGAAGAAGCGAAAAAACACAGAAGAAGTAAAAACACAGAAGAAGCGCATAAAACACAGAAGAAGTGGAAAACACAGAAGAAGCACGAAAAACATAAAAGAAGAGGAAAACATAATCAGTTGGAGTTAGTTATGGAACTCAACTGAATAACGGTTTCTACAAGAAACAAGAAGCAGTTGGGGATGAAGGCTATAAATACAAGTCGTAGTCGAAGACTGAACTAGTTTGTATTCAGAGTGCGATACACGAGAGCAAAGCAATATCTTTATAGTGAGAGAAAGGAAAGGCTAAGAGCCTGAAGAGGCTAAGAAGCAAATAAAATACTTATGTAAGAGACCTGAAGAGGCTCTGTAAGAGAGGAAAGAATACTTATAATTTTGGAGAAGTATAGTGAAATCTCAGACGAACTCTGAGGGCTGGACGTAGCCCAAGGTTTGAGGCGAACCAGTATAAAATCTCCGTGTCTATCTTCTGACTCTTTACTTTAATTTCTATTGTTCTTAAACAAGTATATAGAGGTTATTTGCGATTTAACTACGTAGATATTTTCGTATAAACATTTTTGATATTCATTTAAGAGTTTGAAAAAGTTCGTTTTCAAAGAAATATCAAAAGGGTTTGTATTCATGAAAAGAATACACAATTCAATCCCCCTTCTTGTGTATTTTGTATATTGTACGTGAATTCTATAATAATAAGTGATTTACTTCACCATGTCATTTGGAGGTCGGATGAAAGAGATATAGCCAAAATACTGAAGGATGTTCGTCAGTCTCCAACTTTCAAAGTCACGATCGTCTGAACAATAGTGGGGCACGATCGTCTGGACGATATGCAATCATCTGGATGATAGCGAGGTTGTCTGGATGATAGCGGGGTCTCGATCATCTGGACGATACGCGATCATCTGGACGATAGTGGGGCTTTCCCAGTCGCACACCCTAACTTCAAATCTCCATAACTTTCAATCCATAACTCCAAAATTTTCAAACTTTATATCAATAAAAAGCTAAAAGAAAGATCTACAACTACCATAAAGATAATTTCGTTATAATCTTCCTAGATCATTACAGTTTAATCATGGACGCTTCAGACACTTTTTTTTTTACCCCTTTTACACTTTTCTTTCTTTTATTCTAAACCAACTTCTTTAACTTATCTTCTTTCACTAAACCCGACACAATTTCATTTTCTACATTCTCTTAAATTTCTTCCTCTATCTATTATTTAAACAATCTTTCTTATCTCAGACCATCATCTTATAACTATTCTTCATGATCATGCAATGACAAATAATTCACCATTTTGGTTTCATAAAACTATAACTCTAAAGGATTTACACAATACTTACTCGATATAGTTCCAAAATCTGCAAAAACTCAAGAAGCCCTAGTTTCTATGCAATTCACGTACACCACCTAAAGAGTTGGCAAGCTTCGGTTTTTCTTAAAGCAAAGAGAAGGGAACTGAAGTTGGGAGTAGCAAATGGATAGATGAGAACAAGGTTTTTCTTTGGTGAAGATTTGATGAAAAACTCTGTGTAAAGGAACAAGCTCGAAGAAGATAATCACGAAGAAGATATTTTTAAGACAAGACAAACAGTGTCTTTGTCTTTCAAAGTTAAGAGAGCAGTAGTAAACTTTTCAAGATCAACTTTACATGTGACACTTGTCACTCATCCATCTCTTAAGGCTTTAACTAGTCCAACTAACTCTAATATGTTTACTACAATTGTCTCCCAATCTTTAATATCATTTTCTTACAAATTGTAAGTCATTTATGAAATTCTCAAAGTCATTTTTAACAATTCTCCAATATCATTTAATTCCTATCTCTAATTTTCATACATCAATTTACTTGCCAAGTGGCATTTTTCCTAGTACAATAATACTCAACATTTTTGAAAAATTTCTCCACAATTCACCAAAAAATTTAAATCAATACATAAATTCTCCACATCGATTTTCAATACAATTAATTCACAATACTCACATAATCACATTTATAATCAATTATACCTGGCAATTGTCAATGAATGCATGTATAGTCATTTTAATGTGTGCAAAATTTAAATTCACATGTGTGTATGCTAACAATATGCATGAGCATGAGATGCATTTTTCTTAGTCTATCATTGATTTCATATATACCGTATCTTAGGTTTTTAACCCTTAGTATAGGAAATGGTATGTTACATTTCTCCCCTCCTTAATAAATTTTATCATTAAAATTCTTATCTGATCGATCAGGAAGGCAGGAGTATTGTTTCTCAAATACTCCTCCGTTTCCCATTTAACTTCATCACTAAAATAATTTGTTCCAATTGACCATACAATGTAATCAATCAATCCTCTAATTATTTCTTCAGGTATTTCATTATCTTAACAGTTCCCTCAATATAATTCTGGTTACTCAAAATTTTCACTTCACAAGCCAACAATACCTCTTTTTCAGATCATGTCATTATTTCTTAGCATATTCATATATAACACATTATAATTACGAGACATCTTTATTAATAATACAATTCATAAATTATTGGTCCTATACTTTCAATAACTTTATGTGGATCAATACAACTCGAACTTAGTTTATCCTTTTTCCTAATATGAGCACACCTTATGCTCAATCTTAGTACACCTTGGCAAGGTGATACTCTTAGAGACTTTTCATCTTTCATTTGATATTTCAGATCTCTTTAGTGTTACTACACTTAACTCTTATATCCATCTCACTATAATCCATCACCTCGATGTTGATCCACATAACTCTTTTATCTTTCTTGAATCACTTAATTTCTATTACAGATTCGTTCACTTATCAACAATATCTTGAATCCATTATGGCCTTCAATTATTTTTAGGCCCTCTTCATTCAGTGTAAGGGCGAACAATTTTTGTGGTGTATTACGCTTCATACAATATTCTAACGATATCACTATGATAATTATTGTTATACTTAAAGTCACTTAGAACTATACATTGGTCTCATATTCCCATGAACTCTAAAATATAAGTTTTAAGCATATATCCAACAGTTAGGACTGTTACCAACTAACTTATACATGTAATCACTTACTTCTACATCCTTAGCTGTCAAATGCTATTTTAGTGTATTCCTAACGATGTATATCATAGGTTGTTATTTGTGTTTCTCTAGCAATCTCTTTGCTCAATGATTTTTATCAGCTACACATACTTCTTAGTTCAATCACAAAATATCGTTCTCCCAATTCAAACGCAAAAATTTAGATTCATTTTCAATTCCTCTATAAGATTCACAATCCTGAATCCTTAGCTTTTGGGCTTTGTTAATTCTTTCATTTGAAACTGATCTTAAATTTCAATAGCTAATAGTACTTTGAATCGCCCAAAATTTAACTCGACATTATATGCTCTTTATTGTACTAGGTTTGGTAACCTCAATATCTGAATTTGTACTATTTTGCTATAGAATTGTCTGTTCAATGTATCAGATTATACACTACCCTTTACTAGTATAGTACTCATTTGTACATTCCTTTCAAACTCAATAATTTCCTCAATCTTTACTGATATGTATATTCATATATATATATATATATATATCCAAAATATTTCTGTACCTATACTGTCTCTAAGCTTTCAATTCAATTACTATTGCAGCAAGTTCTAAATCATATATCAAATAATCAACTCATGAGGCTTAATTGTCTCTATGTATACAAACTCACTTTATTTTGCTGCATTAGATCGCATCCTAATCTCTGGTGTGAAATGAATTGTATACTACATAATCTCCAACTCCCATTGATATTATTATCATTGGTGTTATAATTCCTAAAAAATCTCTTTACATTCAATGATTTAAACATTTTTCCTCGAACATTTTTGTCAAAGGCTAAGATCATTAAAAGCTCCTCAACAACTTTTAGTAGTATCCAATATATAGCTAGTTCTAAAGAACTTCAAATCTCTTATAATTTCCTTGGAATTTCTCACTTCATTCTTACCTCAACTCTCTTTGGGTCTCTTTAATTTTCAATATTATAATACTGTCGGGGGCATTTGTTAATTCAAACAAATATTGCCAAAACTCCATATGCCCTTGATTAGTTCTTGTAATTCCTTAAGTCACTAGTTCCTCGATGAGGTAATATTATCTCATTTTATTTTCAATTTCCCAATTGACTTATCTTTCTCGAATAATTTTCTCCATTCTTTAGATTTCCTCATATTTCATATTGACTTATTCTAATGTCTGCTCATTCATACAAGTTTCTCCACACATTTCAATTTATTTGCAAAGTTAACATCCTTTGTTGGTAACACATTCATCAGATATAATTTGTATCTCCCAGACATAGTTACACAAAATGTGACACGAACCTGAGTTCTACTTACCTTAACAATAGTGTTACCTCAAATTCTAAAAAAAATCCACTCACGCAGTCGAATACTTTACATCAAACTAAACATATACACTCTCAGCAGCATTTTCTACCTCTTATGCTTAAGTCTCCGTTAGGGATATGACTCCAATATTCACTTTTGACTCATAAATTATTCATTTCTGATTTATTCCTTCGTTGATCATTCTTAAATTGAATTATCTGGTTTACTGAACCCATCTCAGTGAAATTATTCTTTGAAAGAAGATTTATTGCTACTGTCCTCGATACTACTCATGAAATCCTTATCAATCCACTATTTTTCATGATTATTTATCAGTCATTCTTAATACCTCTAGAAGATCAATTTATGCCATAACTTATATGATCAGAACATCCTTTATAATAAGGCTCAGTGAGGCATTAAGCAATTTCATTTACTCTAATACCTTGGTATATATCACCAAAATCATTACATCTTATCTAGAGGTGTATTCATTGAAGTAAATCACTTGTTAGTATAGACTTTACGTACAATATACAAAATGCACAGGAAGGGGGTTGAATTATGTATTCTTTTCGTGAATACAAGCCCCTTTGATATTTCTTTGAAATCTAACTTTTTCAAAGCTATTAAGTGAATATCAAAACGTTTATACGAAAATATCTATGTGACTTAATCGTAAATAACTTATATATACTTGTATAAGAACAATAGAAATTAGAGTAGAGAGTTAGAAGTTGGACACGACGATTTTATCCTGGTTCACCCCAAACATTGGGCTACGTCCATTCCTCATAATTCTTTCTAAGATTTCACTATACTTCTGGAAATGTACAAGTATTCTTTCTCTACATAGCCTCTTCAGGTCTCTTACACCAAGTATTATTTTCACTCTTTTAGCCTATTCAGGTTCTCAGTTTTTGCTTTCTCTTACTAGAAAGATATTGTGAGCTTTGTTACAGTAGAGGTAGCTCTAGTGTTTCGAACAACGAATACATAATTTTGCTAAAGTTCAAAAACTTGTTCAACAGCTTAAATCACTAACTCATTCAATCTTCGACTCCGACTTGTATTTATAACCTTCGTCTTCAACTGCTTCTTGATAACTGCTTCTTG
>JAOSBP010000008.1:26362051-26378784 GCA_027563825.1 Erythroxylum mucronatum
CTGCCTCGGTGTAAACCAATCGATCGCCCCTCCTTAACACGAGTCAATCCATCAACCAACTGTCGCCCGAACGATGGCTCGCTAGCCCAATCAGTTTCCTATCATAGCAAGAATTACTGCATATAGGGTGCTGATCTCCGATCGATCGGCTTCGCCACAAGTTGTCACACAGATGGGCCGCACAATCTTTATGTACTCCTTCGACCCTTCTCTTCGATCAGACTCGAGGAGTAAGGGGGCTTATGGTTGGGTCAGCTGGGCTGACCTTACAAGGCCCAATCCCAGGCCCAGATGTCGATGGCCTGGACACAGGAGATAATCTCTCATGCAAACATAACGACTCACGTAAAGACCTAAACTTAGCGGTAACCCCTGGCATATAAGGTACTATTCCTCCCTGATTTAGGTACGAGATTACAACCTTACTTTTCTCTGTTTTCAGCAACCGAAACCTACACAAAAAGACTGACTTGAGCGTCGGAGGGGCCTCCCGGGAATTAACTCCCGGCCTGCCGTTATTTGTTTTGCAGGTATTCCATAGCCAGAATCGTACAGATTATGGATCCAAACAACGACGTTCAACCTCAGCAAGATCAGGCTGAACCAGAACCTTTCTTAGGCTTGTGTGTGGTCTAATTTTCCTCCTCTTGTGGGCCCGTAGGCCCATTTCAAATTTAACAGTGTCTCCATCCTTCTTTCATAGGTATAAAACAAATATATAACATCTAATATTTCTTGATTCCTTGATAATTGCAGTTCCACTATTGGATCCTTATAGCTTGGAATGTTCATAAGCATAGTCTAATACTTTCTCCTTCCTTAACTTCTTATTTGCAATCCTGTATATAGTCTAATACATTCTTCAATCATTTTAGCTGAGGCTATGCTAGTCTTTTCTATAATTATTTCCCTAAAGTGTCAGCTAAAAAACATTGTTGATATCATTTTATGCTTGTTTATTATGAAACATGCATTGTTAAACCTATATGTCTTAATTTTGAAATATTTGTACTTATGATCATAGGTTACATACAGTTCCACTTACATCTTTTAATGTGTCTTACTGTAATCTACTTGGACTCAATTTTTCCATTTAACATTAAACCTTATTTGTAAGGCCCCAAAATATACCCTATATGAAATGTTACATATTTATGAAAGTACAAGATTGATATGAGTTAAAATTGTGCTATGATTTGAAAATGAAAGATATATGAATATTTATTTTGATACATTAAAATAATTGTTCATGCATTCATTGACAATTTTTCGGGTATAAGTGATTTTTTATGTGATTAAAGTGTGAATTTTGGATTAATTGTGTTACAAAAGTTATTTGGTGATAATAGTTATTATTTCAAAATTTTAGTGAATTTTAGGAAAGTTATTGAAAATTTGAGGTATTTAAGAATTAAAAAAAAATTAAAATAAGAGACAAATTATTAATTGGCCAATGGATAAATTATAGAGTGATAAATGGATCAATTAATGTGTGACATGTGGACAAAGAGTTAAGTGACAATTGGTAACCTTGCTTGGAGGACACATGTAACACATGCATTGGAGACATTTGTCAAGCCTTAAGAGAGACACCTAGTCATTAGCAAAAGAAGATTTTTGCAACTCTTCCTTGGTTTCATCGAAAACACAAAGACCTCCTTGTTTGTTTGCTTCACCCAAACTCTCCACCATCAAACCTCTCTTCTTGCTCATTTATGTATTTTGGTTTTTAGTTTAATTACCAACTTTTCACCTTACAAATCAAGAACTGAATCACTCCAACTCATTTGGGGTTTTCAATTGTCTCTCTCTATCCTTGACACTCTCCACTGAAAATTTGATAAATTCTAGAATTTTACTAAAGTTAAACCAAGTAAGTAATGCTTGAAGTTTTATGATGGGGTAAATGATTTCTGTTGAGGTTTTAATGTTTGTAACTGAATGCATGCATGAATGGTGTATATTTTCATGCTTGTGGATTGCTGCATATGTAAAAGGGCATTGATGCATGTGTGGGTGGTGAAAGAAGAAGCAAATTCAGTGATATGATTAACAAGATGAAGGATTATAGCATTGGAATATGATATAGGCAATATTTTACTAAACATATATTTGTATTTAGGGCATAACTTGATTTGTGAATATCCAAATTGGATGGAGCTTGATTTAGAGTAAATGAGAGACATAGAACTACATTTTTCATGAAAGAATCGAATGCAAAATATGTCCTTAAGAGTTTAGAAATTTGGCTTGAATATGAAATTGGTGTTCTGTCGAGGTCTGAAAATAGTCTGTGGATTTTTGATTATAACTTGCAGGATATTGAACTAAAATGCATGATATTGATTTCATTAGACTTTCAAGACATTGAGGAACATTTGATTAGTAGAAGATGTTGCCTAAATACCCCATTGTCGAGGTCAAAATGGTCATGCAAATCAGACTCAAAATTTGCTTAAGAAAAATCTGGAAAATTGATAGGTTTATGATTGATTTTATGAAGATGAAGAGGTTTAAGAAAAATGATTAGAGTTTGATGATTTTATGATTAAAAAAATTGGTTTGTGAATGAGTATAGAATGGTGATGTGTTTGTGCTAAAGTGATCTAAAACAAAAATTGAAATAAATTTGGTGTAAAAATGGAAGTGAGTTTCGGATGAAAGCCGAGAAGCTATTAAAAGGTTATTGTTTTTATTGAACATGCTTTGGTATTTTGCTTATATTTTGATCTGTAGATTTCCAAATGGGTTGATTCTTGATTCAGATTAAACTTGAGACATATTTCTACAAATTTCTTGAAGAAGTCAAATTTTAATTCTGTCTCTAAAACTTTCAAAATTGGTATGAATTTGAGTATTGGCTTAGGCTGTAGCACTACAAGGGACAGAAATCATGTCCTATTTTTATTTAATAAACTATATTGATGTATGCCAAATGAGGCTAAGGTGTCTTCACCAAATTGTAGCTTATTCTCTTAGCTTTAAATTGGTGTAAATTTTGTAAATTTTGGATTTTGGAATTGAGAGTTATGAGGTATACAACTTGGAGGCTTGATCATGCATTAGCCAAAATTTTAAATGTACACAGTCTGTGGTATTTAGAGCATAACTCATTTAATAATAAACCTAATTGTATGATCTTGGTATCATTAGAAACTTAAGACAAAGAGGAACAATTATCTAGAAGAGAGTGTTATAGAAATACATCATTTTCTTGATCTTATTGATTATGCAAAGTTGACCCGAATGAGGTGCTTCGAGCAAAAGCTGGAATAGTAATTGAATGTATGAATTTTGGAACTTTTGAAGTACAATTTATGTTTACATCAAATTAGTAAGAAAATATACTCGAGAATTTGTCATGAACATGTATCATACATATTCAGTATACATAAATGAATTCTTAATCATGCACAATAGTGATTTGTATATGTGTTAAATGTTATAGAAGAATGCATAGAGCGACCACTTCCAAATATTGCCGAGATTTTGAAGCAATAAATAATAAGGGAGCTTTCGTGAGTAATCTTAAATGGTCACACCTTACTTTGTTCTACTTGTTGAATTTGATTTATGCTGATTGTGTTATGAATTCCGGGGCAAAGTTTGTTCGAGACGTTTGATGCATGTTATATCATTAGAAGTGCTAATTGCATGTGAATATGATTGACTACTTGCTTTGCACATGAAATGTCTTAAAACTGTTGAGTCCTAGTTGTGGGTAAATAGGCATGCCTAGAAGTGTCTGCAGCTGCTCCTGTGACACTCTGGTGTCGAGACTTCTGTCTCTCCTGTGACACTTCGGTGTCGAGACTTCGGTCTTTCCTGGACACTTTGGTGTCGAGATTTCGGTTTCTCCTGTATAAGTCCCATTACCCGCTTCTGTAAATGGATTTGCAGTAATTTGATTTTGTAATTTGATATATGTTTGATTCTTACATAAACAAAAATTGTGTTCTGATTCTGAAGGGTTTATACCCTCTTGGGATATTCAGTTTAGATAATTATAAAAATCTGTTCTGAAATGCATTATGCTTGATTTAATGTTAGGAAATCTTTTAATGCATGATTATGTTGTTACATGATTCCGTATGATGAGTTGTCACTTCATGTATAGATTAGTTATTACTCACTAAGCTATATGCTTAGTATGGTGGATTTGCCCCGTGTAGGTTCAGACCGAGGATTATAAAGACTGGGACAAATTAACCGCAATGGCCAATGGAGTCTGAGTCTTGTTTTGATAAAAATGTATTCTAAGTTTGTTTTGGGCTTGTATCGATGTATATGACTTTTGAATTTGTTTGAAGACTTGTAATAACCTTAATACATGTTGGTCTTCAAATTTATGGTATGTAATATGATAAGCACAGCATGCATGATATGTTACGTAATGTATGTTTGCTGGAGATTTTGGGAATGCTTGCATGTTATAGTTCGTGTGTTTTGGATTTGGTTTCGGTTCTATATTATTTGTATTTGTGTGTGGTACTTTGCATATCCTCCTATGGAGTATATAAGGTGTCATAGAATTAAACTTTGATTCCTTCATGAAATTTGTAACCATATGTCTTTAGTTTAATATAAACTTAAAATCATTCCATTTATATATTTACAGATCAAGATATGACCAAAATACAGATGCATGTTCAATGAAAATATTCCATTTAACAAATTCCAGCTCACTTCATCATTTTCATCTTAAACTCATCAATCAATCATTATCAATCCTTTTCTAATGAATTCGGATGGCCATGAAATTTTGTGGAGAAAAAAGATAATATGTGAGGAGTTTGTGGTTCAAATATCAAGTCAATCGAAATTCCGAAGAAAAAGTTATAGTAAAAAGAGTGAAGGGTGTTTAAAATTGTCAAAAGGTATTACACTTTCACTATCACGATCGTGCTTGCGCACGATTGTGTACTGCCTGCTGAATCTTCTCTGTCACGATCGTACACTACATGATGTCTCCCTTCTGTCATGATCGTGCCTGTGCACGATCGTGCACTGCCTGAATTCTCCTCTCTGTCAAGATGTCATCATGCAGGTCCTCTAGGATTTCCTCTTTATCACGATCGTGCGATTAACAGACGATCTTCTCCAGATTTTACGAAACAACATATTTTTCATCAGTTCTTCATCTCTTTTGCTTAGTTTATCATTTCTAACTTATGTCCTCATTATTTCCTCTTCATTCCTACTTCCATTTCATCTCAACTCATTTAAACATAAATCAAAATCTATGATTGATCATAAACATAAAAAACAAACACATATCATATACGCATATTCATCTTATTTTCTACACATGTTCATCTACACTAACACCTTCATTTCTTCTCTAAGTTATCATTTTAATTCTTCCCATTTCATGACATCACATTACTCCTTTTTCCTCAACTCTAGACTTATTTTTGTTCAACTACAAACCACCCAAAGAAATCTACGTATAAGAGCAGTGAAAATAGAGCATAAGCATATCATCTTTCCATGAAATTTCTGCACTCTTTTTACATCAACATAATGATATTTCTATCTCGAAAATCATCTCAACAACATCTTATGAAATATCGTTCATCAACTATGCAAAAGCAAGACATGGACAAACCCAAGTTTCTCATTCACGTTTCAGCAAATAAACAACCTCATTTTATAAACATTTAAATTCTAACTATCATGATCCATGTTTCATTCTACAAATCATGAAGAACCATACGATACTTACTTGTTTAAAACTCCAAACTCTTCAAAATCACGTGAACTCTAGCTTTCCATGAAACGTAAACATCAACAGTCAAAGGTTGTAGGTTAGGTCTTTTAATGATAGTGACAAAAATAACAAAATGAAAGTAGCAAGAAGGGTGAGAACAAAGTTTTCATATTGTTCAGGCAAAAAGAGATACTCGTAGGTGCAGAAGATGAAGAATGAAATGAAGAAAAATTAACACGAGGTGGGAACAAATGAACACAATGAAAGAAAAATAAAAATGAAGATGGTCTTTCACTTGGGAGAGTGGGTTATAGCATATGGTGTGACAAGTTTCCTATAGTCTCTCCTTGGTTTTTTTATTTAACTAGTCCATTTATCTCCAAATTCTACTCAAATGTTCTCCTCATTTTTAATATCATATTCTCAACAAATCTTAATACCATTAGCCATTTTTTTTTCAACTGCCATTTGACACGTATTTCTACTACCATAAATCAATTATCTTACCACTTGACATTTTTCCTAGTCCAAAAATACTCATAATTTCGGAAGTTTCCTAAATTTTACCAAAAATTTCAAATCAATAGATATGATCACCAAATCTATTTTCAAGACATATACTCCACAATTCTCAATAAAATCACATTTACAGATCAATTATACCCAAAAAATGTCAATGAATGCTTGTACAATCTTTTTAGTTTGTGTGCAATGAGTAATAATCACATGTGTGTGTATGCTATATTATGGATGAGCATGAAATGCACTTTCTAACTTCTTACTAAACTCTCATATACACTATTTTAGGGTTCTAGCTCCTAACATGGGATAACGGGATGTTACATTAAGAGTTTAATGCAATTTACCTTTTGAATTATAGGTTTGTAGTTGTAAAATTTTCGAATCTAAGAATAAGACATTTCATATGAATTTATGAAATAACTAATGCATTGAAGATCCCTTTCCTCAAGTATGTTAGATAGAAGAGATTTTATCTTTTACAAAAAGTAGTTTTAATTAAAGATTATGAAATAGAGTTCTCCCACAGGCAAAATTAACATAAGAAAGAAGTGATTTATGACAAATGGCATATTGTCTTATGAAACTTTGAATTAGGATATTGTCTCCCTAATTGTTTATAGTCTCACTTAGACCTTTCCTTGTTTTTTTCATCCCCTAACCACTTTAAAACCTGATATTGACATCAAAATTTGGTTGATGAGTTTAATTAATAAAAATTCATGAATTTAAGTTCAATGAAGGTTGATTCATGGAATGACTTCAACTAATATAGACAGACTCAATTTATTGAAATTAAAACTTAATTAGCATAAGTGGAATTATCTTATATCAAAGAAAAATAAAAAAAAGAACTAATTTATATACAAGATTAAAATTGATAATTTATTACCTTGAAATTTTAAATTAAAGTATAATATCCATAATTATATATACTTGTTTTAATTTCTGCGTAAAGTCCGTCGTTATGTAAGAATTATGTGGCTGCTGGACTTTGTTTGTATCTCGGTGGGGGCTCCCGATAGAGAACAGAAGCTGAGTGGTCCTTCGAAGCTGATTCATTTGGGACTCACCTTAATCGTTATGGAAATAAAAATATTGGAATTTCCGTACGTGGAGCAATTAATTGAAGGAAGAAATATGGACATGGCAGTTTAACAGTAAAAGTTGATCACTATTTGCAGTAGCCTAATGCTAAGGAGTTTGATGACATTGCACGTTATAGATTTCGAGTTAATGGAACCCCAGTTTTCTTCAGCAGTTGTTGTGCAACAGACTACATACTTCGAAAGTTCTTAAAACCCACGGTAGTCTAGCACTTGCATTCGAAGTTCTTAAAACCCACTGATTGTGATCAGTGTACAAATATAATGTTTTGAACTTAACAAAAATGGAAACGCACACTAACTAATGTTCAAATTGCTGGCTTCTCATTCGGATATTATATCGACTATTACAGAGCCAACTTTTATAAATTTTACTTTATTATAGTCAGAGATTTACTTTATGATCAAGCTTTACATGGTGGATTTGAATGGTAAATCAAATAGTATCTTATTATATGATATGATATGTCCCTTCATGTATTTCATATCAATGGGATAGATACCACCAAGGATTTTCGTTATTTACGGGGCTTAGTACAGAAGAAAAGATGATGAGGGTGGGAGGTTTTGTATTGGTCCAGAATCGTTTTGCAGAAGCATGCTGTCCCATGGAAGTGTGAATTAGTGTAGCACTGTACGGAGCGATGAGCTACAACTTTTTTCTTGGGATCATTGAACAACATACCTTGTCAATATCTAGATTAGAAATGCATATATATAACATCTGTTGATGGACTCTGTTAATGATTTGTTCATACCAAATACTTGACCGACATATTTCTGAGTTTAGCTCAAGAAGCTGGAGCGAAGTACACTAATGTACTACTATTGTTTAAAAAGAACCAAAAAGAAAAGCACATGAATATTATGATCATAGCTCATTCAGCGAAAATCCTATTATTTATTGATCTCTACATAGTTAACAGATTTTCGTGATCGATCGTTTAGAAGAAAATGTCGAATTCCATGTCATAAGTAGAACTAGAAGACAACATCATGGCTCAAAGCTGGAGCTTATCGAAGGAGTTCTTTCTTGCTGTGGCCAGAACAGTCTTGTCAGCAACAATGAAATATGCTGCTCCAGCAACTGCAACGCGTCCAGCTTATAATCTTAAAACCATATAGAAAAAAGGGTAACCGGAAAAATAATACAAGACAGGTTTATTAATTAGTACCTGTAGAGATGATGAGAGCTTGAGCAGTGTGATTGAGATGAGCTCTTGCCCATGGCAACATCCTTGCACTTGCCAACTGCATAATTTATTAAGAGTTATGAAGAGCGTAATGAACATGGAAACAATGGATTGCTCCTGCAAATTGTCAACCAATTTTTTCCAGAAATAGAAGTAAAGGATCGAGGTTTACAGTTGGAATGGCAGTGGCGATTCCAGCAGTAACAGCTGCCTTAGCTCCTGCAATGACGCCTTCTGTTGATCCATCCACACAAATTGTTTATGAGATTTGTTTTTACGAACTACGTAATTGAAAGAACATGCATGGACATTTACAGGAACTGAAACCAAAATTATGCAAAAGACTCCTCTAAATTCATCAAACCATTTCCAATCAGATCTTAATTAAGGTTCAAGTGAGATGCCAAGTCCCCTTGGCTATTCGGTGCATTTGTCCTTTTCCTTCTTTCCTTTTTTTAAATTTTTTGTCTGTATTTCCTAGCCTGCACACACCTCCATAAAGGTCCTTGGTCTACGAGCTAGTGGTCCTCCGTTAATAAAGTTCTCTTCTTTTAACCATTGAAACAAAGAAAAAGGCTCTTCATGCAGTGGAATGAATCATACGCAAAATCTGCATCATATAATCGGGATGCTCTTATCGTTGGATTTTCTCGAACTTAATCAAGACATTATCCAATGACCATGGTTAACATGGGGAGATCTCGAACAATAAAGGGTTGATAACGAGATAATTTGCAAGTCATAAGCGCTAGAGCTGAAGCAAAATAAGAAAACAAGGTAGCTAAAGGAAATAACTTTAGGCAAAAGTTACACACCATGAGAACAACGCTTTGCCATGGCTAGCTTTTGGTCAAGTGAAGTCATGCTAGATCTCTCTAGATGAGAATGAGCAACATTCTTTGCCATTATAGAAGATAACAAAGCAGTAAAGACACAAATTTTTCTAAGAAGTGATGGGAGAGTATTGCAGTGGAAAGTAAAGAGATATTTGAAGCTCTGAACTCTCAAGTGGAGAGGTAGTGGGATTAGCTGCCTGCATATTTATAAGCATTGTGAAGTGGGAATTGACAGAAAAAGCAAGCCCCGGGTGTTAAGGAGTATTTTGATGGTTTCCCTCGAATTCTAACACCAGAGTCGGTTGTTTTCAGTTGGGTTCCTGTTACTTTGTTCCAGATACAACAAATTTTGGTCCTTCAGGCAAATAAAATAATAATCTATGTAGGAGAAAACGTAAGGCCATGTCACTTATGTGAACGAAACCGAGGACTATCTTACTTTTAAGCAATAGAGCCCATGGATTTTGCACTTTCCCACTCATAATCTTCCCTTGGTGGTTTCATTGTCTCAATGCATTACCCCTTGGAGAAATGTTGTGTAGGCAGTGAAAGTAACAAGTTGGAGTAATTATCATGTTCCTAATTATTTGTAGATAGGGTGAGTGCGTTGTTAATATATGATTTTACTTGAAACAGAAATCCACGAAAAAAATTATTATTTAAAGATATATTATGTAGCCAATGGTTTGTTCCGACCGCACAACAAAAAGAAAACCGTGGGTGGGCTTTCACATGGTATAGATCAAGCAAACTGCTCTGTCCACGTAGGGGTTGACTGCAACAAATTTGCAGAAACAAGGGCCATGGTTTCCCAGAGCTTGTGAGGCTGGTAATCCAAGCATGTAGATGGTTTCGGCTTTTAGATCAATGGTTTTTGTCGGTAGGTGGGCAGATGATCCGTCGCTTTTCGTACAAAGGAATAATATTTTTGTTCTTACAGAGATTTAAAAATAGAAATTAGTATAATTATTTTTCATAAATAAGAGCAATCAATAATTGTTTCAATGAAACCCGAGGGATGTAATTGATTGGTAGGAACTTATTCATCTTTAACTAAAAGTCAGGAGTTCGATCCTTGACTTTAGATATGGAACATCTTAAATCCTTGAACTAACTGTCCTATCTTGTGAGGTGTTTTACTGAATAAATTGTGAACTGCCCATAAGAAGTAAAAGATAAAAATGGGCGTTAATAGAATGAGAGGGAGAATGTGTGTTGAAGCAGGACGATTTTTTTCAGTTTGTTCAATTTTGATTTGAGTTAGATTTGACTTTAGAGTGGGTTCCAATTTGCAGTTGACTTAAAGTTCGGTTTAAAACAATAATGTTATTATAATATTATTTTAATTTATAAATTCAATAACTTATATGTTAAAATTATATTATAATAATGTGTTATACTAAGACAATATTATTTTAGAGTAGATAAGATTGGATTTGGATCACACATTCTAAAAATAACTTGTTTTTTCTAATCACTTGTTTAATTGAAAATTTAAATAGCACTGTTCTAAAAATACAATAAGAATGCCCAAAACGGAAAGAAGAATTAAAGAACACTAAAAGAAGGTCAACTAAAAATACAAATGGTTAGATAGTAACTTTAGTTTCCAACAACTTCCAGTTCATGTCTAAACTTGGATGTTATTATTTATCATGTTTATAAAATCTCTATATTATAACATAAGTAAATAATTCTAATTTATATTCATTGGAATTATTTTATTATGTTAAATTATTCATAATTCTTGATAATAATAATAATAATAATAAATATTTAATATTTAATTAAATTATTTATCCATTCTTATTAATAATTAAATAATATATATTTACTTGATAGTAAATCATATTATGAAAAATAGAAACAAAAAAATCCTTTTTATAATTTATGAAAACTATAAGAAATAAAATCAAAAAACAAAAACTAAAAACTCAAATAAACAATTTTTTATGAATTTGAAAACAAAAAAAATAAATGAAAACAAGCAAGCCATTAGTAATTGGTTCAATCTGAAATTGATGGGGTTGAACGCCGTTGTTTGGATCCATAAGTCTAGGTGACTTTAGCTAGAGAATATCTGCAAAACAATAAAAGGCACGTCGGGGGTTGATTGCCGACAGGCCCCTCTGACGCTCAAGTTAGTCTTTTGGTGAAAGTTTAGATGGCTACGAATAGAGAATATTAGGGTTCTAATATCGTATCTGCCTCGTGAAGAAATAGTGAACTTATATAGTAAATACCTGCCGGATTTAGGTCACCATCTATGAATGGGACGTCTATGCCTTGGCCTGGACCTGAGCCTAACACGACCGACCCAACCAGTAATAATTGTTCAATTAATAGAAATCGTTTAATGAATTAAATCCCTAAGTTCTTTTATTCACTAAATATTTATACTACTTCATGAATTGTTATTTAGTTTATTTGTTCTTAGTTTAAAGTTTCAAGGCAAATTTTACAGATTCATCTTATTATCATCACAGTAAAAAAAAAACATTTCCATTTTAAAGAAAATAGGACGAAAAGTAAGAATTTCTTTCTTATTTCAAATTCATACAAAATTTCCTATTCCAAGAAGGATCTCTTATTCAAGGTCAAACATTTATCTTGTACGCAAGTGTGCTTAGTGCTTCTTTGTTTCTTCACATCAGTTGTTTAATTAAATAAATAAAAAGAATTCTTTTAAAAATAAAATAAGAATGCCCCACATCCAACAGTAACATTGCTGCCACATCGATGTAATGTTCCTTCGTACATCGATACAATCGTTGCTTTAATTGTCAAACATGAGCTATAAATTTATTTTCGGCAATTTATGTTTTCTGTGTACTATAATTTATTAAAATAATGATATTTGATACATTAATGTAATATATTTCATATTAATGCATATAATTATTTGACCTCTAATTACAAGATTCGAGACGCATATAAGAAAAAAAAAACAGTTAATAATGTTAGGAAAGTTAGAAAATAAAGATACTAGCAGGTACTTATTGTTTAAAGATAAGATAAAGACATAGATGCTACTCATCTTAATGAATTCATATTAATTATTATATTCATGAGAGGGATTCAGATGAATTCATGTCACTCGTTATAATCATAAGAGGAGACTTGATGTTATTATATTCGTAAAGGGGACTCAGATGAATTCATATTGCTTACATATAAATATAAACAGTCCGCGCGTGATAGATTAAGGGTAAACAACATACCATAGAGCTTTCGGTTTTTTTTTTTTAGGTATATGGGGAGATTCCTATACTAGACGAATAAAACCGTAGACTTGTCGTACTCTCAGGGCACTAATCAAGGAAGACGCATAGCGTAGATAGCAACGAGAAAAGATGGTCTTGGCAAGACAAAAAGTAATAGCAGATTAGGGTCACCATCAGGTATATATATTGAAAGGAATTACCAATCTTTATGTATTTATTCCTTCTACCCTATATCTCTGTTATCATGTCACATATGCATGTAAGCCTACTGGAAACAGCTTCTCTACAATGTAGGGGTAAGACTGCGTACTATTAGGCCCCCCAGACCCTACTTTAATGCGGGACTTCGGGGTATGATGATGATGATGATGATGATGAAGATTGCGTGTGTGTATATATAAAAAAGTTATTGCTAGAGATTGAGAAATGTGTGTGTACACCATCATAATTAAATTAACTATTTATTAATCATAAAAGTCATTTAATGAACTAAAGCCCTAAGTTCTTCAATTTCTTAAATATATATTCTACTTTATAAATTCTTATTTAATTATTTGTTCTTAGCTTAAGTATCATTTTATTCAAATTCCCAATTTTGGAATTGATTTCCAATAATACAAGGAATTAATAGACTTTGGCCTTGTTTAGTTGATATCTGATCAACTAATTTTTAACTGATTGACCAAAATTAGCTGTTTGATTTCATCAAACGACAATTTATTTTTTTTTTGTTGTCAGCCAACCCAACCAGCTAAAAATAAGAAGCTGCTTGTAAGCAACGTTTTAGGGCAATCAGCTATTTACTTTTTCTATAATGCCAATTTTGCCCTTAAATTTTTAACCAACCTCATTACCGTCTCTCTCATTTTCTCTAAAAGAATCACTCTCACTCTCGTTTTCTCTAGATTCTTCAAATGACCAAATCAGTCGCAATAACAAATTACCATGAGAAACCGATAGTTTTCTCTTTTCTTGTT
Organism: Erythroxylum mucronatum; assembly: GCA_027563825.1. NCBI lineage: Eukaryota > Viridiplantae > Streptophyta > Magnoliopsida > Malpighiales > Erythroxylaceae > Erythroxylum > Erythroxylum mucronatum. The sequence continues at coordinate 26,375,617 of JAOSBP010000008.1, forward strand.
TCCATTTCCCTTGTATTTTACACGTTTCGGTCCTGATTCGTGTTCTCCTTATCTTGCCAGGACCCTTGGTTCACTTTGCAAGGCGTTAAGACCTGAGGCGTCAAAATCTTTTAGCTTTCTAGTTACGAGATCTGTGGGTGAACTGGTAACTGGTGGGTTCAACTCCACTCTAGGTGAGAAAAGGCCCTCCCCCCTTTCTTTTGTTTGATTCTCCATTTTTACAAAATCGGTATTTTGTTCCTAGGAAGTTGATGTTTTAGGATCTAGCATGTACATGCCTTCTTGATGTGTGTAAGTTTAATTCATATCTGCAGATTGATGAGAATGTGGCGAGGGAGATTATCATTCACAGATCACTAAGACACCCCAATATAATCCGTTTCAAAGAGGCAAGTTTTCTTAGATCAGTCCAAGTGTTCTTGGTATGGTATCTGATGATAGGTTTGGTTGTTTGGAGATTGGTTACAGGTGGTGTTGACTCCAACCCACTTAGCGATTGTAATGGAGTACGCAGCTGGTGGAGAGCTCTTTGAGAGGATCTGCACTGCCGATAGATTCAGTGAGGATGAGCTTATTTCTTGTTGTTTCTCTTTGTCTTCTTCATTTTCTGTTACTTAGGTACTTACCTAATGTTTTTGTATCCTATATTTAACATTTGGATTTGTAATTGGTCAAGCTAGATAGCAACTCATATCTGGGGTTGATTATTTCCACTTCATGGTAAAGTTAATCTCAAATTTATTTTGGGCATATCTTTACTTTTATTGTTTGCTTATCTCTAAATTGAACAAGTTTGCTGGTTTATTGGTTATTTAACAGCACATCTGCCATCGAGACTTGAAACTGGAAAATACACTGCTAGATGTAAGCCCTACCCTTACTTGAAAATATGTGATTGTGTTGTTCAATTTTAACATTTCGAGAGAATCGAATATATAAGATCATTTCTCCAAGTGCTAGACTCCCGAGCTAAACAGAAACAAGAGAGGATGATTCTAGAAGAAGTAGAAGAGGAAGAGAATGGCTAGCCGAAGGAATCGCCTGAATTCAACACAACGCTTTCTATATGCATCACGCTTTGGTACATTTTTTGATTTTGAGCTCAAAGAAATTTTCTCTTGATTTTCAAATCCGAGAAGTCCAATCGAACGTTTCGAATCTCATGACGCGAACAATCGGAGAGAAGCTCTTAAGTACTCGGCTCAGATGCTATCGGAGCTCAGAACTTCCAAGCTCTCCCCTAACAAATACTACAAACTCTGTAAAATTCAGATCTCTTTTTAGGTTTTTTTTTCTCCTTGAAATTGAATTTGATTTTTGATTCGTAGATATGAGAGCCTTTGATGAGTTGAGGAAACTTGAGATGTTCTTTAAAGACGAGAGCAGACATGGAGTTCCGATTGTGGATTTATACGAGCTCGTGCAACACGCAGGAAACGTGTTGCCTAGATTTTAAGTGATTTGCTTATGATAGTTATTGGAGATCGAGTTTTGATAATGACACGTTGTTTCGATTTTGTTCAGCTATGAGTAGAAGCTGGTGGATATGTTTGCTAGGTATCTTCTGTGCACAGTTGGATCTATTTACCTAAAAATGAAGGAGGCTCTAACTAAAGATGTGCTTAAGGACCTTGTGGAGATGTGTCATGAAGTTCAGCATCCAGTGCGAGGACTAATTCTTAGAAGCTATCTTGCTCAATTGAGTAAAGATAAACTACCTGATATTAATTCTGAATACAATGAGTAAGAAGATCTCTGGAATTAATTTTTTATCTTTTTTTCTTCTCACGGTTTGTTTTGTTAACATGAACTATGCATGTAAACATGAACTATGCATGTAAACATGATGCTTACTTCCTGCAGAGATGAGGACACATTCATGGATGCTATAGATTTTGTGCTACATAACTTCATTGAGATGAATAAGCTCTAGGTTCGGGTCCAACATCAGGTTTGTGTGTATATGTGACCACTTTCATACTCTTGGTATTAAAATGCATAACACCACAGTAATTGCATGCCATAAAGGTAAAATAAATTATGAGAACATGATTTTTGGACATGTAGGTTCTATGGTGCTTGTGATCATTCATACTCTTTGGTGATCCTAAGTTGAGGCCCTTAATTGGGCTTTCTGGTTTGCAGGGACCTAGTCAGGTAAGAGAGAAGTGAGAAAAGGAGAGAAGCGAACTTCATGATCTTGTAAAAATGATAATCTGCTTCTTTTTTTTGGATAACCAGTTAGCTCTTTGTTGTGTCTCTACTACATTTTCACATTATCCTCTTTCTTGTTAGGTGGGAAAAAATCTACAAGTTCTCAGCCAAATAGAGGGTGTGGACCTCGAAATATACAAAGATACTGTTCTTCCCATAGTTTTTGTGCAAGTCTGATGGCTTTAGTCTGGATTAAGCTTCTTTTACTCTTGTTGAAGTGATGTTTTGGTTGCATTTCCATAAAGCATATTTAGTCATCATTTGTAATTGTATGGTTACGTGATTGTCTTATATATTGCCTTTTTGAAAATTTTTAACTAAATATGTGTACAGGTTGTCAACTGCAAGGATGAGTTTGCTCAGTATTATTTGATGGACTGCATAATTCAGGTCTTTCCTAATGAGTACTATTTGCAAACACTTAAGAGGGCTTTCCCCCATCTTTAGGTACACTGTTTTTCATTTCTGAAATGTAATTTTGGCCATCGAAATTCTTCTACTTATGCCTTTATTGTTTGTTCAATTTTTATCTTAAAATTTACAACTCTTTCTACTATTGGGTTCAGTGAATTCTGTACCACTTTTGGTTCTGAATAATATGGATTAGCTTGTTTCTTTTTGCGTTGTTCACTTGTTGCTGACTGACTATCCATAATAATTAACTTTGTTGTAACTATCTGTTGTAACTATCTGTTGATTTAGCGGAACATGCGTGCAGTTCCTCTTTGTAACTAGTCTAAAACAAAATTTGACATTTAATGAAAGTATTTATGAGATAGATGTTTCATTAAATGAAGTCTGATAGTAATTAGGGGTGTTCATGGTAGGATAACCTGACCCGTTCACAAATAACCTGAACCTTAATGTCAGGTTCGGCAATTTCACGAACCTGAACCTGAACCTAAACCTAAAGAACCTATAGGATCGGTTAACCTATTTTCAGGTTCGGTTCTC
>JAOSBP010000008.1:26386316-26396519 GCA_027563825.1 Erythroxylum mucronatum
TATATACCTGGAGTTGCCGCTAGGTTTAGGTCTTTACGTGAGTCGTTGTGTTTGCATGGGAGTCTAACTCCTGATGGGCCTAACGGGCCGTGGTGGACGTGTGTAGATGGGCCTGGGCCTAGCACAGCCGACCCGACCAGGTAGGTTATTCATATTAGCCTTTTAAATTCTTTACATACTACGAAAGTATTGATAGGAATAACCTTTCTAAAACATGTTGGATATTTTCCTAGGACTTGGACAACAATTAATTGCATTTTAACAGTTTAAATAAATTATCGGTTAAGTTAATCAAGTTTGATTAAGATAAAGATAATAAAGTAACTTAATAAAAGATATAGGTTAATGAATTGAAGTCTAGTGAAGAAAATGGACTTCAGTTAATGTGAATCGGACCCGTATTGAGCTTGTGATGGAAAAGTCCGATATAGATACTATATATATAAGGTTAAGGTCTTTCGTAGCTATTTAAGCAAATTGTGAATATACAGATACTTTGACCCATTCAGAGGTTCACGTATTAAGAAAGCTACAAAAAGGCCTTAACGATGTCTCAGGGATTGACTTTTGTGAAAGCTTTGGTAGTTTCGTGCTCGTTTCGGCTTCTAAAAGTTAGTTTGAAGTCATGGAACCGAAATGAGATATTTTCCGCATATCTTTGTTTATTCCTTTTACGTTCGATTTGAAATACGTAACTAATGTTGGATGTTATTTGTCCTATATTGGAAGTATGTGAATTTAGAAGCCTCAATGGAGGCTATATAAGGAGACATATACTTAAGGTTTTCCACACCCCAAAATCTCTTTCCCTTAACCTTGTGCATTAATTCTTGGTGTGGATTGTGAGATTGTCCTTTTGTCATCTTCCTTTTTTATAGTGGAAAGTTTTCTATTCTTACCCGTAATTTTCACATACTCGCGAAGGAGTTTTTCATGTCAAATTTTGTGTGTTCCTTTTTTTATCTCAATTTCTTTTATTGGTATGTTTACTCTATCTGGGTGGAGTCCATCTCCTATCAGTTGTATCAAAGCTTAAGGTTTAAAAATTTTACTATTTTTATAGCCCTCAAATACCGCAAGTGCACGAGTTGTGATTTGTAGTAAGTGAAGGGTCGATCCCACGAGGAGGGTGAACTAATCTAATCCTAGGTTATCTAAGGCTAAAAAAATAAAAATGAAAATAAAATTGAGCTAGAAATTAAACACGAGAATTTGATTAGTGGGAATGTAATTCAGGAATTTAACACAAAAGGAATTAAAATTGAGCAACATAAAATTCACAATGGAATCAATCAAGGAAAATCACCAGATTATGGGAGAGGGGATTCTTCCTATTATTAATGCTAACCTAGCTATTTATGTGTTAACAGGGTGTCGGTTCTAGACTATCAAAGGGGGGATCATTACCTCTCGAGTTATAATCACGTACCCTAATTCATTAATCCTAATTAAATTATAAGATTTGCAATCTCTCAATTAACAAAAGACCCACAATTCTAATTAGATCTTAAGCCCTCTAATAAACAATCGAGTCTCACACAAGATCTCTCTCAATATAATAACCGACTAGATTGATTGCATGGTCAATTTGATCGCTTAACTCTCATTAACCCAATCTAATCATTTTTATCCGGTTCACCCTTTAGATTTACTACCGAAATATGTAAATACCATAATCAATCATAACACCCAATCATAATAACACAATAATTACTAGATTAATATTAAATCAAGGTCAAATCTCGAAGGAAAGTTAAAACATCTTAATCAAATCAAATCCATACATATATTCATATTCATCTTCATATTCAAAGAAAAGAACAACAAGATGAAAGAAATACAAAATAGAATGGGGGCTTTGGATTCCTCGAGAGTGCAGCAGCCGTGAAGATCGCTCCTTTATCCTCTTTATCTTCTTCTCTCTCTTTTCTTTTTCTCTCCTTGAGGGTTTTCCAAAAGTGGCAAAAAATGACGCTCCCTTTAGGGTTACATCTCTTTCCTTTATATAGTCTTTTCAATTAGGGTAACCCTAGGGTCTTTTTCGGGTCCAAAAGATCCGAAAAGTCCCTTGAAAACTTAAAACTAGAAGCATCCCCATGTCTGCCTGCACGCAGGTCATAATTGTGGCCAAGATTTTGACCTTTTATTACGATCGTCGCAGATTATGCCATAATCGTGGTGCCTCCATCATCCTTCTGTCGATCATTGCCCTGGGTTTGCTCCTAGGTATTCTCCAAATCTTCTCCGTTTTTCACTCTTTGTCCTGAAACACTAGTAAACACATTAAGGCACCTCGAAAATATAAAATTGAAGCACACTCAAACTCATAAAACACTTAAAATATAAATAACTAACCTAAACACGCAATAAACAATCAAATTAACAACTAAATACAAACTAAACTACCTACAAAAACACGATGCACTCTACAACTAACAGTTTGTTTAACTATGCTCTGTAGTTGCAACATAGTCTACTCTTTCGCATTAGAAAACAAATTTTTCTTTGGTGTTCTTGTAGGATAAGGGTGGTTTTATTCTCGAGTTTTTGTTGTCGTTTTGGGCATATCTCACCTGTATATGAGGTGACTTAACTCATGTATAGGAAAAGTTTTTTCTAAGGAGATTAGATTTTAAGTGGGACCATTTTTGGCCCCTCCAGCCTTTCCTGGGAACTTTCTTAGTGTACTACAGTCTTATTATATATACTAGGTGGAGGTAACTCAAGGTAGTTTCCCTTTTCATATAAGAAAGTGAGAGTTAATTCTTGTATTACAAGAGCCAATTTGTGATAGAAGCAATGTCGACCAAATTTGATATTACAAGGCATTATCTAAGTACTAGTGATGGTATCAGTGTGTTACAAGGCATGATCATTTCCCATGTACAACTTGGAGATTGTTGGGATTGGCACTATCAATTTAAAGATGTATGATAGTACATTTCACACTATACAAAATGTATAACAAGTGAAGGGCTTAAAGAAGAATCTATTGTCTTTAGAACAATTGGATGAAATTGGGTACAAGACCTATATTCAAAATGGAGCTATTAAGGTGATCAAAATGGAGATTGTTGGGATTGGCACCATCAATTTGCAGATGTTTGATGGTACATTTCACATTATACAAAATGTACGACATGTGAAGGGCTTGAAGAAAAATCTATTGTCTTTAGGACAATTGGATGAAATTGGGTACAGACCTACATTCAAATGGAGTTATGAAGGTGATCAAAGGATCGGGTGTAGTAATGAAGGCAGAAAGGATAGCTGCAAACTTATACAAGCTTATGGGAGAGACACATTTGGAAGCAAATGTATTGGTTGCATCAGTTAGTTCTGTGGAAAATGCAAAGTTGTGGCACCTTAAACTTGGCCACATGTCAAAACAATGATTGAAGATTCTTGCTAAGCAGAAACTACTCCCTTGTCTTACGAAGTTATCATTATCCTTTTGTGAGCAATGTGTTACAAGTAAGCATCATAAATTGAATTTTAATGCATTTAATTCTAAAAGTAAAGATATCCTAGAAATGATTCACTTTAATTTATGGCAAGCACCAGCTATGTCTCTTGGCGGAGGAAGGTACTTTGTGACCTTAATTGATAATTACTCTAGAAGATGTTGGGTGTACCCTATCAAGAGAAAGGCAAATATATTTCCAACTTTCACAACCTTTAAAGTGTAGACTGCGGTAGAGATGGGGAAGAAAAATAAGTGCCTTGGGACTGCTAATGGTGGAGAATATACTAATGATGAGTTTATTGAATTTTGTAATCGAGAAGGCATTAAACATCAATTCACGATGCCTCACACTCCTCAACAAAATGGAATGAAAGGGAGAATGAACAGAACTCTACTAGAAAGAACTAGAGCCATGTTAAGAACTACAAATATGGCAAAGTCTTTCTGGGTAGAAGAAGTGAAGACCACCTGCTATGTGATTAATTGATCGCCAATAAGATCGATTGATCTAATGACACAGATGGAGATATAAACCAGAAAACCAGTAAATTATTCTCAGTTACACACATTTAGAAGTTCTGTGTTCGTGATGTACAAATACACAAGAGATCATGAAACTAGATCTATAATCTATAAAATGTAGATTTATAGGGTATGCTGATGGAGTTAAGGGATATCGACTGTAGGATCCTACTGCCCACAAGCTCATAATTAGCAGATATGCCATATTTACAAAACATAAATTACAAGAGAAAGATCAAAGTAGCACATCTAAAGAAAATTTTGAGGTTGTAACAATTTAGGAAGAAAGGAAGATTAAACAAAAAGATTCTACTGAAGCTATATCAGATCATGAGGAGCAAGCACTAGTTGAATCTGGAAAAATACAGAAGTTCAACGGTCAACTCGTCAAAGGAAAACCCTACCTAGCAGTTTAACTCGTCAAAGGAAAACCCCTACCTAGCAGTTTAATTATATTATGGAGGGAAAAGTTGCATACTATCTCTTAATAGAAGATAGAGAACCATTAACATTCCTAGAGGCAACCAATAGCGAGGATGTTTCACTTTGGATGGCAGCAATGCAGGACGAAATATAAGCTCTTCGTAAGAATAAGACATGGAAGCTTATGCCACTACCACAAGGAAGAAAGCCCATTGGCAACAAGTAGGTGTACAAGATCAAACGTAATAGTGATGATTAGGTGGAGCGGTATAGCACAAGGTTGGTGCTAAAAGGATATGCTCAAAAAGAAAGTATTGAATTTATTAAATTTTTTTCACTTGTGGTTCATCTTACAATTCGGATTGTCCTAGTTATATATGCTACATTTGATCTATATTTAGAGCTGTTAGATGTAAAGACTGTATTTCTTCATAGAGATTTTGAAAACAACATTTACGTACATCAATTAGAAGGTTTTGAAGAACCAGAGAAAGAGAAATTAGTTTGCAGGTTGAACAAATGTTTATACGGTTTAAAACATGTATCAAGATGTTAGTACAAAAGATTTGATTCCTTCATAATGAGTTGTGGATTCAACCATTTTAGTGCAGACCCTTGTGCATATTTCAAGAGGTTTATTAATAATGATTTCATTATGTTATTGTTGTATGTTGACGACATGTTGGTTACAATTCCCAACAAAGATTATATTCAAGATTTGAGGCTCAGTTAGCTGGGGAGTTTGAAATGAAAGCACCAGCAAACAAGATTCTAGGGATGCAAATTTACTGAGATAGACATAACATGAAGATTTGACTTTCTCAAAAGAATTATTAGAAGAAAATCTTGTGGGCTTCAATATGCAAGATTGTAAGTCGATATTTACCCCTTTTCATGTTAATTTCAAGTTATCCTTAAGTAAAAGCCTAACAGTGAAGCAGAGAGGAAGGAGATGTTTCGAGTATCGTATGCATCAGCTGTGGGAATTTTAATGTTCACTATGATTTGCGTAAGACCAGTCATTGCACATGTAGCAGGAGTGGTTAGTCATTCCATGATGAATCTTGGTCGAGAACATTGGTGGACTGTAAAGAAGATCCTAAGATATATTAAAGGGATCTCAGATATTGCTCTATGTTATTCAGGATCTGAATTTATTGTCAAAGGATATGTTGATTTTGATTTTGCAGGAGATCTTGATAGAAGAAAATCCACTACGGACTATATGTTTACAATTACAAGAGAAGCTATGAGCTAGGTATCTAAACTACAAATAGTTGTAGCACTATCTACAACAGAAGCTGAGTATATGATAGCTACACAAGCTTGTAAGGAATCGATCTGAGTAAAAAGGTTTTTGGTGGAGCTTGGGCACCAACAAAAGAAAATTCCTTTGTATTGTGATAGTCAGAGTGTCTTGTATATTGGAAAACATCCAACTTTTCCTTCCAAAACTAAACATATAAGAGTTCAATATCATTTTGTCTATAAAGAGGTGGAAGATGGAAGTGTGGACATGCAGAAAATTCACATAAAAGAGAACCTAGTAGATGCATTATCAAAGTTAATCAACACTGATAAATTCATATGGTGTACATCCTTGTATGGGTTGGGAGAGACGTAGACAATGGAGAAATGGAAAGATATAAAGAACGGTGTGGAGATTGACTAGTTCTCAATCAAATCTCCAAGTGGGAGATTGTTGGATGTTATTTGTCCCATATTGGAAGTAAGTGAACTTAGAAGCCTCGATGGAGGCTAAATAAGGAGACATATACTTAAAGTTTTTCACGCCACAAAATCTCTTTCCCATAACCTTGTGTATTAATCCTTGGTGTGAATTATGAGATCTTCCTCTTGTAATCTTTATTTTTTATAGTAGAAAGTTTTCAGTTCTTGCCTGTGGTTTTTTCCCATTTTCATTAAGGGGTTTTCCATGTTAAATTTTGTGTGTAATTTTTTTATCTCAATTTTTTTATTAGTGTGTTAGCTCTATCTAGGTGGAGTCCATCTTTTATCAACTAAGGCTCGTGTTCCATACGACAAAATAATCCATCTTCTTTCATTTTGTCAATTTTTTAATTTTTAATTGAATAAAAATTTATATTTGCCAACTAGTGCTAAATATTATATTTCTATACACATTTTGAAATTTATCTCATGTTTTATACTAATTTAATATATTTTTAAGTAAGTTAAGTTATTAATTGAAACAAATACAAGAGAAATTAACATTTAAAACTAGAGAGTTTAGAACTCTCTAAATCATTCTTTATTTCATTATCAAATTATTGTTTTTGGGCTATTATTATATTCATTCTTATGGCCTATACATTATGAACTTAAATTTTAATAAGATTTCATTTTTTGATTAGAAAATATGGAGAATTAATTAAAAATACAATTTTTTATTTTCTCAGTCCACGCATTGTTTCTAATATTTAAAGTGTAAAATTAATAATATATTTTTTATGTAACATATTTGTAAGAGAAGCAACATGAAAGTGTACTGTATATACCAAACAGATAATATAAATAATTATAAATAAAATTTATCAAATCCACTAGCATATTGAAATATCCGATATTGGATTTTAAAAAAATTTATATGAACTTTATAGGACTCTTAATTTGGTGTTAAAATCGATCTTAAGAATCAGGAGGATATGTGATGATATGTAATGAAATCAACATTGTGTTTATGAAAGTTTTTCTATGATATTTTGAAGAACTATAACTCTAAATAACCCACGTTTATATTTTAATTTACTTTTAAACCTTTTATCTATTTCAATTTATTTTTTATATCAGAAATCATTTCAATTGGATTAAAAAATTATGAACCTTATAATTCTTAATTTTGTGTTAACATTTTAAAAGTGAAGAAGATATGTGATGGTATATAATAAAATTAACATTATTTGTATTTTACTTATTTTATGTGATTTCTTAAGAACTATAACTATAAATATCTAACCTTTTATATTTTATTTTATTTTTAAACATTTTTTATTTCAACTAATTTTTAGCCCTACTAAAAAATTGCAAATTGGTGAAATTAATAAAATCCAACAGTTATAGACAAATTAGTGTAGTTAATAAAATACAATAATTTATAGTTATCTTATAGGTTTTTTTTTAATTTTAGGATGCAATTAAAATACCTAAAAGGTATAAGACTACAATAAATACTAATAAGAGAACATTATTTTTAATATTAATCTTTTATTATTAACCTATTTATTTAACGTACTTTTAATTTAGTCCTATTAAATTAAATGTTTGTTAAATAATTTAACATACATTATCGAGGAATTGTTATATTTTTAACAACTAAGAAAGAATTTAAGTAAAAGTTCAACATATTAGGGAACTAGGTCAAAGGTAATAATTAAAAAGATAAATGTATTTATCAATTAGATAAAGGTTATGGAATGGGACTCCTAAACTAGTATATAGCTTCACATGTCGATGGACGATGGAGAGTATCGTGAATGGGTCAGTCGAACTCTCTATTTGCCGTGAACTCTAGTCATCGTGGCTGCGGAGAGCTCGAAAGGAAAGGTACACGAAGCACCCGTGCCTTGCATTCAATGTACACATCACCTCAACATTAATGATTATATCACAATACGAAAAGGGTGCAGATAAAAGACTTTAAGATAGATATAAGCGGTCACCGTTTAATAAACTTTGCCATTCAAACAAGGGCTAGTCATTTTTTACAAAAAGAAGTGGATACCCAAATGCGTTGAAAAGGAGCAGAAATCATGCTTCTATCGAGGAGTTGAGCAAATGCTAACGGTGTCAAACCATCTTCTTCATACTCTTAGGCTTAGAAAAGGCAATCTAGAATTATAGACTGCGATCAAATTGATGCTTTCACGAAATTATTACATCGGTGAGGAAGTGTTATGCAGTTGCGAAGCAACTCTTCTTTTATTTGTTTAATTACAAGGTGTTGGGCCTCTTGAAGACATCAATATTAATGTAGGGGGAAATATGAACAGGAAGCAAGAAATTGAAAAGACAAGAACAGAAAGTGATGAAGAAAACTGGAAGGGTTTGATCTTGTTGGGAAAGGGGTAATCCAAAACAAATCAACCAAATCTTTCTTGGCCCACTTGATGAAGTATCAGATCTGTGTTTCTGATTTGATGGAAAATGATAAGAAAGTATTATTATCTTATTCTTCTTATGTGCCTTTGATTGCATCACTTTTATTCTGCAAGATCTTATCGTTTTCGCTTTTGGTTGCAATTTCAGGCAGCAGACACAACAAGAATTGCACTAATGTTGAGTGGCAAGTATATGGAAAGACTCAATGCTCCATAACTTACCCCATACATTCCTCTGCCCCCTCCCATTTCTTGTCCCTCAAAAGATCTATCAGACCTTTTGTTATCGCTAAATGATGGACACACTCACACACGGAAATTGTGGACATGGTATATGGTAATGCCAACTGCCAAATTGTGGTTGTTGACATTGAGAATTATACTCTTTTATAACTTTCAATAATATAGTAATCACAAAAATCATAATATCTTAAAATTAATTTAAACACATATCTCACCCCACGTCAAGAATAATGCACCTAATTAGTTATGATTAAGCTCCAACTTTAATTCTATTGGGATTAAAGGAGACAACAATTCTCCCATTATGATAAGAGCAGTGATTTGTAATAACAGGCTATGCATGCTTGAATGTTCTGAACTTACTAATTCTATCTTCTTTTAGCTTAGTTTCTAAAAGACCAAAAAAAAAAAAAAGATAGAAGGAATTGCCTAGTTCAAGTGATCACTTAGAAGTTGTTACTTCTTGGGACTACTTAGCCTCCTCATATTCCAACATAGAATTTTCATAATCAAGAGTGAAGTAAAGATAAGGATGATACATGGTTCTTTCTCTTCGATTTCCTTCTTGTCTTGACTTTGAAGCCATCCTCAGAATTGATAAGAGCTAGAGAACTTTGTTCATTCAAAGTCTCCTTTTCTTGTATAACAATTACACAATTAATATGACATTATTTCCCTATTACCCTTTAAGTTTTCCTAATGAAAAATGATATTAAGAGATACAAATGATACAAAAATATATCCTTAAGAAAGTATATGATAGTTTTTAAAAACTAAAGATTAAAATGAAAAAGATGCAATCCAATATAATCTATCCTAAAAAATTAGTTTACTTAAATTCAGTTATCAATAGAAATGATTAATATATACCTCTTCAACGGATATTTCATTGTATACATACTTATGAACTATACTATTTTATGTAAATAACATATTATGGCCAATACATTAATTGTAATACACGGAACCATGAAATATCCATAAATGTGTCATTCAAAACTATACTGAAACTATAGGATATGGCTTAACTTGTTAACAAAGAGGTAGATCTAAGTAAAATCACACAAGAAGGAACAAAACTAAATGTAAGACACTAAGGGGAACACGTTAGCTAATCTAACTACAAGACAGACATAGAAATTAAGAAAAACTGATAAAGAAAAGCGACAAGAATCTGACAGGAGAACCCAGAATATATAGACATATAATGAATGGAATGCATGCTTCAGCGTACGTCAAGAACGTGCAGAATACACTGGGCAAAAGATGGTCAATCTGACAACCCCACAACGTTATGTATCAAAAGCAACGACCAATGGGCTATTTTAGAAACATTCAAAGCAGAAATTTTAGTGAAACTGGACCAAATCCATAAGGCGAAATGGATGCATATACCGGAAGAATGACAGCTACCCATTTTATTTTCTTACA
>JAOSBP010000008.1:26468711-26482342 GCA_027563825.1 Erythroxylum mucronatum
CTTATGGTAATGGAACATCATTATTATGGAATTCAACAGATATAACTGCAAATGATAAGTCATTGTTTGTCATGCTTCTTCGTAGTCAGTCTAGATAAGAACTTTGTTTCACTTAAACTTCAAAAGTTCTTGGTTGATGTTTCATCTGTGGGAAAATAATTTGAGTTTTCAAACCTACTATAGAGATTTTCATTCTTTTCCATCTATGGTTAAAGTGATGATGTCCCAAAAGAATTTGCTATCCATCTCATATCACAGCATGTTGAAAAGGAAATGAGTTACATCATCGTATTTTTATCATATGAGCAGGTAATGTTAATTTTAATTTTTGTTGAGGGATATTATTGGAAAATAAGTTAAAACTAAATTACATTCTATAAAATATTGTTGCATACTAAACATTATAATAAGAATCCACCCAACTTTTCTATTAAAATTCTTTTAAGTATTTAAATATATAAATATTTTTACTTTCCATAGATTTATTTTCCAAGGAATTAGATTCCAAATTAACTTTAGTTTCTCGCCAACTAAACGGGGCTTAGTGTAACGGTGAGTATTCACTCCTCTAGAAGCTTCTGTATTTAACAACCAAAAACCATCTCACGCTTCAGCCGACATCCCAAGATCCAGATAAGTTTCACTCTTTCGTCAATTGCAGTATTCCTCTGATATATATATCTATTCTGATGTGATCGAAGTTCTTAACTCTCTAGATTTATCCCTGAAAGCTCTCCGATTTATCTCTTCCCAAATCTCTGAGACTAGGTAAGACAATACAACTTTGAATATTCATTCCTCTGGTTTGTTCTCCTTGGCGTGATGTGTTGTGTTGTGCGTGAGGACTGACTGATTAAGGAAGAGACGACGACGGTGTGCATGTGTTGCGCGTGGTGGAGAGTCGCTGGAGAGGAGAGTCAGAGGAGAGGAGAGACCGTGAGAGACAGAGAGAGAGAGAGAGAGAGAGAGAGAGAGAAATGAAACATGCGAGATAGTGAGAGAGAGAATTTGACAGCGACACCGGGGGAGGGCCGGAGGGGGGTGTACATTTTTTTTAATACAAAATTGTCCTTATACTCTTTGAAATTTACAGTACCGGCCGGTATTCGGCTGGTAAAATCACTAGTACCTGCGACCGGTACCAATGGGTATGGTTTTTAAACCTTAAATTCCTTTTATTGTTAATTTAGTTCTTACTCTGATATTAAAAATATTGATAGTTTGAGGAGATTGGGACCACTACAAGACTACCTTTTGTTGAGCTTAACTTACTATCTTAACTCGGCTTTATTATGTTTATTTGAGATTTTGAGTGCGCATTCAGAAGGATAAGGGATCTAGAGTTCACTGTTGCAGTGAGCACCAGTTGTTCGAAGAAAATCCTCCGAATTCGAAAAGGAACATGATCCCGAAGCCACTTCGAACCGTGGCTGCTAGCACCGCAATCATAGTGGGCAGTCTGGTCACTCTCAACATAGCTTCCAGTATTGCTATCGGTGCCCTTCGCCTTGCCACTCAAGCCAAACGAGTAAAGGCAACAACTCTTTGCTTTTGCTTTGCTACTATTTTTTTATGTGTTCTCGAACCTATAATTGCTTCATTTCATTCGTGGTTTTTTGTTGCAGAGAAAGTTGGAGTTACCTTGTGGGATTTGCAGAGGAAAAGGTTTTTATATATGCAAGTTGTGCAAAGGTAACGCTACTATACAGTGGTCGCCTTTGCATGATCCTGTTGCTATTAACCCTTGTCTCTGCCCCACTTGCGATGGAAACAGGTTTGTCGTTGTTTTGGAATTTCTTGCTTGGCCAAGCTTGATTAATACACTACTTCTATATTTCATTTTGTGAGCTTGTAAAGACAACGTGATTGTGCTTTGAGATTTTTGAATAATCTGTAAATGTACTTCTGTCTGATTACTCCCAGTAATTCTTAGTGTTCTTGATTGGTGTGACACAGGGTACAGCGTTGTCTCAACTGTCTTGGAAAAGGTTATTGTTGACACGGGACACATTATTATATATTTCTTTAATTTCTCATTTTTAAATACTATATACAAGATTGCTTTTGAATTTTGGTGTGTATCCAATTATATTGGAGATAGTAGGATGTTGTATAGATTACTTTGGTTGCTTCGCTCGCAGCTGTACTTGCTCAGTAGCTTATTAATTAGGCTAGGGGAATTCAATGACCTCAAATTTTTAATTTTAGTTATTCTTGATTATATTTTTGTATTATTTTCACTACAATTAGACCCCTTATTTTTGTATGCTCCTATAATTAGCTTATTAATTAGGCTAGCTTTTAATTATTCTTTCTCAATAGCTTATACTTCTTTGGAATTCTTTTAGTTAGATTTCCATCATGAAATTAATTAAAGGTTGTCAAGGACGTATGTCTCTTTTACATCTTCAATGCTACTTACAGATGTATCTCTTTAAACTTTGTTGATTAACCTTGAATGTTCCTTTCTCCAGATGTGAGATTCTAATTGCCCCGTGAGGTTATACTTTCGTAAAGATGAATAGAGCAAACCATTTTGATTTCAGCTTTTCTATAAACAATATGAGTTAATGATTATACAATAGCACTTGATAGCCACCATCATTTGGTTTGCTCTTTCTATATCCTTACCTCATATATAGATAAACATAACTCTTAAGGTTCCCTTAGTTATAGCATCCTCTTTTGACTTTCATTTTTCAAATCAAAATTTAAGAATTTTGTGATTTATGTTCTAACTGAATCGGTAAATGACATGCTTTCCTGAAAATTATCCTATATAGTGTTATTCCAATAGGTATTTCATAACTAGTCCTATATGTTCATCTACCTTGGCATCCTAATCCTTCGTAAAATACTTTATAGTATTCTATGAAATTCTTTAGTTTCCTATTAAACACTTTGGCTTATCACTAGTTTGAGGATGATAGGGGTTAAATTTTTTTGAATGACTCCATATTTGTGCAATAATCTATCAAATTGCTTTTTGAGAAAGTATGCTCCCTTATAACTAATTATATATATATATATATGTATGTATATATAATATTTTAAATAAGAAAATAATTTCTTCTTTTATTGAAAGGAGATAGTTTTAAGAGAATCCTTCTACTAAATATTTAACCATAGAATGGGACCATATACCTTTTGCAAAGTATAATGTTCAATAAGGAAGATGTCCTTTACATCTTCAGCTCCCTTCTTGCCCCTAATCTCCGTATCAAAGTCCTACGACCAAAGAATCCATATAATTAATCTTATTTTAGCATCATTGTTCATAAAGGAACCTTAATAAAGAATGACTCATGTATAACGTAACCTTGGACAATATTAAATAAGATTTAAATTTCTCATATGCAACTACTATAGCTAGCAACTCCTTTTCAGTAATGTGTAATTTTTTGGTGCATTTTTTAAATTTTTGTTGGCATAGTATATTGGCTAAAAATTCTTATCTTTCCTTTGTCTACGTGTTATTCCAATGATATAATCAGTCACATATCACATTAGCTTATATATTATAATCTCGTACTACCGTAATGGGGCCATTGAGTAGCTTTTGTATCAAAATTGGCATATATATTAGGAAACAAAATACATAAGAGGTTGTTGATTTAAGTTATGTCAACTAACTATTTTAAAGCTTTATATTCGTCCACGAATTTTTCCTCTAACTCTAATATGTTATGAAACAAAAAATTAATAGTTAGATTGTCCTTTTACAATTTCTTTCTAATTTCATTCCTTAGTCTAAATAAGGTTCTTCCTATTTCCAGATTAACTTACAAATCATCTGAGTTAGAGATTTGAGTAATATGCATACACGATCAAAGAGTCAAAGATAAATAATTAATGAGAAAATATAAAAAGAAAATGAAAATATAAAATTAGTGGGAATCATTCCCTCGTGATGGTGCCAAAATTTGGTATATTGTTGCCTATATCTAAAGAAAAAACTTAGCTCCTTAATATATATATAGTAGCAAGACTAGGGGTCATTCCCGTAATGAGTATCTAGACTAGACTTGTGCTGCTTACATATTCGTTTCGCAGGACAACAAATGATTTAGAGCCTTTGTTGTGTGTAGTTTTCATTTTTTTCCTCTGTCAACCTTAACATTCTCATACTTTTCCTAAATAAAGAAAGTAAATAGTCATTAAATTATGTAACAAGATTAATGGAGGCAAATGTAATGAGAAAGAAAACAAACCTTAATGGTGGCAAAGCTCAATAATCACATAAGTTGTTCCAATTTTCTAGAGACATCCATTCTAGAACATGTCTCCTTGCCTCCTAATATTTATGTAGTGGATAATGCCAATCCTTAGTCCTTTGTTTCAAAAGTAAAGTGACACATTTTGAAACCTCAAGTTTGTCAACGATATTCAACTTCATCTATAAACAATAAATAAATGGTCCATTTAATATTTAAATAAGTAAAACAATATTGCATATAATTAAGTAAATTGAAAATTTACTGAAACTTTATCTAAAACATTCTGTAGCAAGTTGTCTTCCTTTATTTGCTTCGCATGCGTAAGCCAAGGCAATTTAGTTTTGGCAATTACCCCCAACTTATTAGACAATTCATTCATTGCAACTCATAATCTTTATTTATACCTCTACCTCTTTTTCTGACATTGATATTGGAACCTGACAACAAATGAATAATGATAAGAAAATACGCATTAAACATGCAAATGTATATTTGAGCATAAGTTTATTTTTATGTGTTAAAGATTGAAAAACCTGCAGATCCTTATGTACTAGTTAAGGTAGATAAAGGCTATTGCTAACTTTGTTCATTGATGAATGAGGTCGATTGTTATTGTTGGCTAAGATCTGAGTGATGTGGTTCTTATTGACTAGGGACAACTTCGATACTTGCCACCTTCTTGCCTTTGTTTTTATCAGTGCCATTATATTAGATATCTATAACTTAAATATCAACATTATGCATTAATATAACTCAAACATCAATATTTAGCACAAACATAACTCATAACTTAAACATCAACATTTTGCATTAACATAATTGAAACATCATCATTTCGCATAAAATGACCGAAACGTCAACATTCTACATTAACATAACTCAAATACTAACACATGTAAACATAACTTAAACAACAACAATCTGCATAAACATAATTCAGACATTAACATTCCACATTAACATAACTTAAATATCAACAATAGCCATAAAAATAACTGAAATTTCACCAATGATATAGTTGTTTTTATAATGATATGCACGACTATAAAGCCAAGATTAAGGTTCAATTTGTCTATTTTTCTAAGCTTAACTTTAACAAAGTCATGGATATAAACCAACCCAAAAACACAGAGTCAGGACTTAATGTATCCTATCTCTCCATATGTTCTTATTTTATTATAGACGCATGATAAAGCAAAGACACAAAAGAGGAGATGAATTGTGCATGACTTAAATTTTTTTCGCAAACTACTTTCAATTCAGACAAAGATAAGTGTCTATTAAAAATTTAAAACAATAAGAGCCTGTCAGACGATAGTAGCCTGTTAAACGACAGGAGCCTACTAAAGAATAAGTCCAGTTAAAAGCAATTTTAAAACACGAGGCACCTGTTGAAATGAAAGGATCCTTTAGCTAGTTGAAAACAGAAGGAGCCTATTATAACAGTGAAGTAGCCTCTTGCTAAAATGAACACACACAAAATATAATGTGGAAATATAAAAGTTAAGAGAAGAAAGAGAAAGACGTAGTCGATTTATACTAGTTCAGTTTACAACCTAAGCTTACGTCTAATCCCCAAGTATCCAACTTGAGTATTTCACTATGAAAATTAAGTAGTAATTTGATAAGCCTCTCCAAGCTCACAAGTTAATTTTTTTCAAGGTTCTTAAACCTTCCAAACTAGTAATATTTAGCTAGCCTCGCTCTCGACGAAAAAAAAGTTTGCTTGATATGAGCTACATTGATCTCTCTCAAAAATATTTTCACTTTCTAAAGTACAAGATATTTTACAATGATATCACTTTCAAAAGAATTGATGCCATAGCTATATTTCAAAAGTTTGATCTATATTCATAAAAGCAATGACTTTTCCTTACGTAGGCGTTTCTTTCAACTAGCCGTTACTTTACTTGCATCCTTAGTCAACTAGATGGATTTAATTTTGAATACTTCGATGTCAACTTTTCCAAAAATCTTCCAGCAATCACGCAACTAATATATGACCTTCATAATAAATAGGATCCTTTTGGATAAACCATTTTTTTAATAAGGTAAGTTCATAAAGAAGGTTATTGCAATAAGGAAAGAAATTATTCCATTATTTTATTTCCTTTTAATAATTATACCGTTTTTTATATATAAGGAAATAAACCAATTTGAATTTTGAAATATTATAAGGTTATCATCAAAATCATTAAAAATAAACCTTGAGCTAACAATGCAAACCTCTTTGTAGTTTTATTACATCATTTTTATACCACATAAAACTTAGTTCTTTAGTGTTGTTTAAGGTTTAATTGGGTCCAAAGTAGTGAGTATTTATCAAGAGTTTCCTCACTCCACCGAATCAACAACCTCAAGTCTTAAGCACAATTATCCACACCTTTAGAATTGTTACATCTCTTAGAACATTCCTATGACTTAGTTTATAACTGGTGTGTGGGAATTAGTTGGGATCTAAACTAATGGGTAATTTTTGGTTGAGATGATTGGGTAGCTTGAAATTTTCATGGCTTTTATTATCTTGTTGACCTTTAATTCTCACTATCGCAATCTTTTGTTCAAACTTTCCTTCCTTTCACTTATATCAATTGTGTTTGAATAATAGATCTTTGGGATTACTGATGTGGTCATCAATAAAATTCAATATACATTTTAGTATTACTTTACCCCCTAATGACTATTGTGACGTATTCTATATGGCAAAACATAAAGAATTAGCTTGTCATGTAAGCATTTCTTTTCTTAATAAGCGTTTTAACACAATCCTAAGAACACTTTCATCGAACACTTTATGCACATGATGAGTTTATCCTAAAACTAGCTTAAAAAATCATATCTTTTCCCCTTTCTTTACCAACATTAACACTTTGAAACTAAAATTCAACCATTGATAGCCCAATTAATTAAACGCAAATAACTCAAAAAACATTGAAAAAATGATCCAATAGAAAAGCATTTAACACCAATAATGCAAGCAGAAAAAAAACCCAAAAATAAAGATTTAACAACTTACCTCTATCGACGATTCACCGGAGGCGATGGAAGTTGACAACAGAACATAGTGGAAGAAAAAATGAACAAGACAGAAGGACGACAAATGGAGAAGAAACAAGAAAAACGTGCAGGAGAGGCTAAAAGAATTTAGAGAGGAGGGGGTTGGGTTCTTTGCATTCAAAAGCATTGAAAAGGATGTCATTTTTTCTTTTTTTTTTTAACATGCTGCAACATTTGACGATGATTTTACAATTTGTCGCCAAATGTTAAACAGTAGCCAAATATTTGGAGACCAATTTATAAATATCGTTGCCAATACTATACATTTTTTATATTTTTATTTTACTAAATTTTTTTGATATATCATTTCTATAAATTAGTATAGAATTTATATATAATAAATACAGTTTTGTGAGACCACATAAAAATTGTGAAATCATAGTATTAAAAGAGATTAATAAAAAGTATAAATGACATTGTTGTCAACTAAATTTATTTTTACACTTACAATCATTGTGAATAATATTAAAATTGATCATTCAAATGACATTGATATTAACTAAATTTATTTTTAAACTTATAATAGATTATGAATAATATTAAATTTGATTTTTAAAAATATGATATTAATATTTAATATTGATTTCCATTTTTTACTATATTGTATTTTATTTTTAATTAAATTGAAATTATTATTTTATATGGTAATTAATATAATGTTATATGAATGTATAGATAATAATTGTAACTAGTATACTGATTTATGAATTATTAGATAATATATAAATTTTCTCATATCTTACTTATCATATACTCTATTTAATCATAATTCTCTATTTATTACATAAAAATTTCGTACTATTATATATAATTATATACGTTAACCAAAGTTGAAGCCAAATGGTAATGGGGCACCATTTGGTGACGGGTTTTTTGAATCGTCACCAAATGATATATTTGTTCTGACTTAATCGAAAACAAAGTTGTAAGGTTAACAATAAACCACATCATTTTGTACTAGGTAATTAACACCAAAATGAAGTTGTCTTCATTTTCGTGTTAGTCATCGTATTTCCTCTTAGTTCACTATTGAAGAAGCGTCATCTCCTCTGTTGTGCTCATCTCTTGTCTTGTGTTCATCATATCGTCTCATCTGTTGTGATCATCTCTTATCTCGTGTTCATCACCATCGAAGAAGCATCATGTCTTGGGTTGGTACGTATTGTTCTTCTTTTCTATTTGCAAGAACCCTCCTTGTTATGCTCTATTTTTCTTCTATGTTTTAGAGTTTAATTATATGGATTTTGTGTTCTGCAAATGGTGTATGGGTTATTCTTTAAGTTTGTGTTTGGAAGATGGTGAATTATGTTAATGTGTTGGTTGTGTATATGATGGAGCCCAAGTTTATTATATAAACTGGCAACATTTTTGTGACTTTTACTACACTTTTTGACTCATATTTCTAGATTTTGTGTTGAAATTGACTCTTGAGTGTGTACCCTTATTTTATATAGTTTGATAGTAAAAATTGTCACAAATCAGTATTAATTGCACTAATTAATTTTCTGAGAACAATTGATACTGCAAACTACCATTGTTCATTGTAGGAGACTCAAGGAGAAGGGATTCAAGAAGAAGATGTAGAGTTGAGGAAGGCTAAAGTGAAGTCAACAAGACAACAGGCGAAATAGGAAGTTCGCTGCGGCAAAAGTGATCTGTCGCCGCGGCGAAATACGAAGGAATCCAAGCTGAACTTTTGGGAAAAGTTCACCGCGGCAAAGATGAATTCTTTCGCCGCAACGAAGGAACTAGAAATGAAGCAAAACCTTTTGGGAAAATTTTGCCGCAACGAACCTTCAAAAACTCGAGCCATTTTTGGAAAGATTACCCACTGTACGACCCAATCCAATTGATCCTTTGTTTAAAAACCTACCAAATTAGGGTAAGAGCTGACAGATATACAGAGACAGAGAATATACACAACACCTGGCTCTCTCTCAACTTCGACCATCATCTATTACCTCTCTTCCATTTTTCATTGTCACCTTCATCAATAGATGCTAACATGGATGCTTCTGGTGGGTTTCCAGTCGTGAGTTCTCCTGAAGCGATGCTTGGCTAAACACCTTTTTCTCTTGAAGATGTAGCAATGGTTAAAGTTCAATGGGCTTCAAATAGGAGTTGTTTAATCATATTTAGCTACATTGTTATGAACTCCTAAGTTTAGGATTTGTAATTTGTAGTTGAATTTTCTTGATTAGAGTTTAATCAAGTGTTGAATAATTAATGTGTTATTGGGTTTGTTGATGTAGAATTTGGAGCTTTAATATATGAAGTCTCATTTATGTCTTTTTGTGATTTTGTTAAGTCTCTTTTATCTGCCTAGTTGTGTTTAATATTGAGATGATGTTGGATCCCAAAATGACCAATTGCATTAACTTACGTATTGCACACACTAAGATGCATTTAACAATATTTTAAAAAATGGAGTTCATTGATTAAAACCTTGGACTTAAAGAGTTCTTTAAGGTTTATCATTTAAAACTTAGTGATTTTCACTCCCACCAAGATTATTTCGAACTATGATAGCCAAAGCTCATTTTTCAAGAGGATTCTATCACATTTGATCATTGTATTAATTTTCAATTTCTTATTCCCAAAAATCCAAAAACACTTTTTATACATTTCTCTTGCAATTCGTTCAGTTTTGTTAGTTTTTCTTAAAAGAATCAAAAACCCTTCCTAACTACTTTAGTTTGCATTTCATGACATTTAGGCTAGCGTAGGTCCATTGCATTAGGTTCCAATTAAGTGAGACGACCCGAGGTTTGCATTCTATATTGCAATCCTTGGAATTAAATTTTTGATTCGACCTTCAAGGATAAGAGCAAAAGACAAACCGAATCAGTATACGTTGACTTTTTTCCCACTTTCTATGATGGTTTGATGAAACCCTGTTAACTTTTTAATGAAAGGTCTTTTAGAGAATCAAGGCTACTTCTGCAATGGATATTTATGTACACATTTACCATATGATTACTTTTACTTCAGATTTGTACCACTTATATTATACACATGTATCAATCATAAGGACTTTATTTCAACGTGTCATGAGGCTATCATTAGACTATAACAATTAAAAGTAAAATGATCAAAACCAAATATGGCTATTAGCAAGGCATGAAAACATATATAGGTAATAAACGTATAAGTTGGAACCATGATATTCAATTCACTTGAGAATGGTTAATTTCTTCATATGAATTAATAACAACATTATTTTTACTTATTTTCATTCGTAAATATAAGTATTAATCAGTAATAACAACTAGTAGGGGCAAAACCACAAGAGTAAGTATAAGTATCAATTTACCAAGTCTCATCAATATTTAGCAAAATTGTCCAAACTATCCCTAAGAGACATTTCATCAAACAATTCATAGACTTCACAAATTCAACCCTAACTAATAATAAAACCACTGTATTTTTACCTTATTCACCAATATAGGATCACGTGTATCTTCAACAAAAGAATTGGTTCAAATCTAACGTTGGACTTAAGTTATATTGTTCATGATCATAATAAATGACAAGTTGATGATACTAAAAAGGAATGACCTTTTCTTTTTATTACTAGGATTTTTATGGTAAAGTTACATTAAATTTGGGATTAGCTCATTCCTCCTCTGAGAATTTATGGGATTTGATTGCCAAAAGAATTTAATTAATCACAATGAATTTTATGCTAAATTGACTTTTCAGAATAAAACTGTTAATATTAATTCATTGCAGAATGTCAACGTGGCGATTAGGTTTTATGGCATAAATGAGCTCCGCTGGGAAGAATGTGGAAAATTTCTCCCTAATGAAGAACAAATGAATGATAAAAAAATCACCTCATCAAAAACTAATCACCGCTTGCCTTCCATGGCCAATCTTCTTCTTCAAGGTTTTTAGTATCATCCAAAATACCTCTCTTTCTTTATTATTTGTATCTCATTTTCTATTAGGAAGCTATTATATGAACATTTGATTATATATACTATACGTTGTGTAAAGCTTCCTTGAATCTTTAAGAGAACATAGATGAAAATGGAGGTGCCCAATGGTCTGTGCAGGATTAAGGAAATCAGTTATTTTGGAACAGTCGTCGATTGCAAAAACTATGTATATTCATTATGATGATGATGAAGTCATTTAATTAGGTATGCATGTCCTTATACTGTTTGATTTAGCTTTGATTGTTCTATACTGTTTGATCATTAGGTGAAATGCATGGTAAATATGGTTCATCTAATACAGTGGTCCATACTGCATCTAGGAAATCGTTCACTGTATCTGCTACAAATTTAGTTACAGCAAAGAAGTTGTTGGAAGAAGGTATCAGTGTACCAACACCTGAGGGAAGATCTTTGACTGTTTCAGTTGATGGCTTCAAACATATAAGGAGCCTTCTTAGGAATCCAAACATTGGGAACTTCTTTACTTTTTTTACGAGTCTAATGTCACTTGGAAAAGGAAAAAATAATTATTTCTTTTCTTTTTCAATAGAATATTAGGTGTAAAACTTTATTTATTATTTTGATTGTAATAATTGTTAAACTTCTAATTAAAATCTTATAATTCTTACCATATATCACTATATTATATTGCTTACCATATTTCAAAATTTATATGTATTATTATTTTATAGTTAATAAATATTAATGATTTAGAATAGTAGTCAACTTAAATTTATGATATTTTTAAACGCTCCATTTTATTTTCATGAAATTTTTGTATAAACGAAGGTATGGTACTATGTACAATAGGCATCATTAAAGAATCATTTGAGTATATATCAATAGATTTAAACAAATTTATAGAGTTTGAATGCATTATCTATTTAAAAAAGTTTATAAAGAAGGCAAATGAAAAATGAAAAATCATATAAATATCAATTATAATTAACCTTAGGATTAGTAAGCACATTTATCATTAAAAAATTTTCTTTATTAAAAATATATCTTTTTAACATTATTATTTTTAAGAATACTATTACACACAAAAAAGTCATTAAGGAATACATAAGATATAAAATGTTTAATATAAAGTTTTGGTAACTATTCACATATTCGTCGCCAAAAGCCCAACATTTAGCGATAATTGTAGTGATCGTCACCTAAAGCTCGAACATTAGTGATGAAGTTTCCAAAATGTCACGAATATTTCTCTCCTTTCGCGACAAATTATATTCATCATCAAGAAATATATTCGTTTAGGGACGATATGACAGAAGGTCACAAAAAGCTGGACTTTTATTGACGATTTTGGGAATTGTCGCCAAAAGCTTACTTTTAGTGACATTTTTAAAATCATTGCAAAAAAAAAGTGGCTAAATGTCAGTTTTGTTGTTACGAGAGAAGGAGAAGACTTATGGAATTATATCAACACGAAAAGAAAAATAAGAACAGTAGAAAAAAAAATATATGATGTATGGAATACCTTGTCCTTGTGGGGAAAAAGAATTACAACTCTTACTTGTAAAGGATGTTACAACCTAACCCCAAGAATTACAACTCTTACTTGTGAAGGATGTTACAGCCTAACCCTTTGAGTATACTTTGGGTGGGACATCTTATGAACTTCTCTTTATAAAACTTGGCTGAATTTTTTCTTTTTATTTTTCCTTTCTTTTCCATTTTTAATTAACTTGTAAAATCAACAAACAAGAAACGAGAACTCATAAATGAATTATTTTAATGAATTTTTTCCATTAAAGAAACGGAATGTATGGTAAAAAGACATAAGGATAATAAAACATTAACAAATAAATTTAAGAATAAACCTAATTATAGAAAATGACTCTATTACCAAATTCTGATATTACCTTTACCGATATAAGACTATTGAGATCCGAGTTATTCTATAAAACCAAGAGTGATAACATTGTGAAATTTAATCACTACCAAAAAGATAGATAAGATAACAAGTTATTAAAGAACATAAAATAAAATTTTGTCTAAAAATAAAAATAAAAATAATTTAATCACTACCAAAAAGAAAGATAAGATAACAAGTTATTAGAGAACATAAAATAAAATTTTGTCTAAAAATAAAAATAAAAATAAACCTCTCCAATGGTATTTTTTGATCATTCAATAATAGCAATTTATCAATTACAACTGCTTAAAGGAAAACGAAGTTCGTAGACCATAAGACAGGCAATTGAACGTAACCTCACGGTAGAGGTAATGTCTTCTTTATTGCTATTATAATTTCACACTAGAAAGTTCATCAAGCTGAGAATGTTGACCGGGAGGCTAGAGACTATATGTCTCTTTCGATCAAATTGATTAATCAATATTATATAAGAACTTAGGAGTTAATTAGTTAAACATCCAAGGGATTGACAACCAAATCCATGACAACACTGTT
>JAOSBP010000008.1:26543047-26556008 GCA_027563825.1 Erythroxylum mucronatum
TTGGAGTTAAATTGAGGAACTTTGCTTAAATGCAAGTAAGTGGTCGGTTAAGAGAGTATGATCGGGTTATGAATGTGCCTTGGTATTTTGTCAATATTTTGAGTTATAGAACTTAGATTGAAATGATTCTTGTTTTAAATTAAACAAGAGTCATAAGGCTATGATTTACAAGAGAAATCAATCTGAAATTAGGGTTAGTTGGGATCAACCCTACCAGGCAAGATAAGCAGGTCACACGGTTTCAAGTAAACGAGTTAGTTTCCGGTAGCGGGATCCAACACATATAATATGGTTTATACAAAAAGAAAGGTATAAAGCTCAAGGGGGCTTAACAAAGGAGAAATTATGTCAATAGGATAGGCTATTTCGTTAATGTAGTTCGGAAAAGCAAAGAATGCTTAATCATTTCCATATTAATGCATATGATAAAAATGTGGTCTCGAATAGAAAATCAAAGCAAAATTAGGAAGTACATGCTATGAAGGTCACACATTATCAAAAGACAATGAGTCTGATATGTCAGTCTAATAAGGCTTAAAATCTCACTAATTTTGTCTACTACTAGTCACTACTCTTCTAAAGATAATGCATATCGACCAATCGCAAAAGTAAAAGTACATGCTAAAGTTGCTATGAAATTTTCTAGTCAAGTCACACTTTAATCACGACTATATCGTCCTACAAGCAATACAAAAAGAGAAAATGTTTGTTTGTTTTATTCTTTCTCTCATTTTGATTGAAAAATTAAAAAACAAGTAAAAACAACCCAATATAAAAACACACATGCATATAAACGAAATGCAAAAATGTAAGGAAAAGAAATTTACTTCTATTAGGTTACCTCCCAAGAAGTGCCTTTGTTTAGTGTCATTGGCTCGACTCCATACTTCTCCTTAAGTGACAAAATTATGATCTTCTGGTGTCACATGCGATTCCTCCACGTGAGGTTCTTCCGGATGTTGATAATCATTCCCATTTAGCATCTTCCCTGTTATCATAGTCGCAATCTTTACTAAATCCCGCACTCTTTGACTATCTCGAATGTCTCTTCACCTTGTTCCTCCTCGTTTAATTTCTCTAACATGCTAGGCAAAGATAAAGAGTCCATCATAACAAAAAATTAGTTATCATTATTTACCTCCGAGCTAAAAGATGTGTCATTTTCTAGTTCGAGCTGTTCCTTCGCTTCTTCCACACAGGCAATTCCTTTAGTATTACAATCAAGATTCTCAAGCTCTTCATAACTTTGTAAGATTTCCACACTAACTTCCGTTAGGTACACCTCAAGTTGATATGGCTGCTCCTCTTCGATTTGTGGTTCTAGGTGCTCGATCCTCTCTGCCATCTCAACCATTTGAATTTGCATCATATTATGCTGAATTTGCATCATATCCTTCAGGAACTCCTGGACACTCTGTTGCATATTTTAATGAAACTATTGCATATTCTATTGCAGTTAAATATTGTTAGTGGTCATAATATTGAGCAAGTCTTCCAAATATATACCTGAGTTTTGTTGACTCTCTACATCTTGGACGCTAGACCTTGTATCATTGCCAAAATTGGCATCCATCCTATTGAAATTGCTACATACCCTATTGTAATTGCGTATTAGCATTCACAATATTAATTAATTTTTCTAGATATGTACCTATGTTGTGATAGGAAGCTTCTGTTTTATACGGGAATTGTTGTGCGTCCTGTACGCTATTATGAAAGTAACTTTGTTAATTATCCCGTCCATAACTAAAGTTATGTTGATCAGTCCAACCTTGGTTATAGAATTAAGAATAAGAGTTAAAGAAAAATTTTCTTCCATCTATGATTTTTTTAGATCACAAACACGAAACAAAAAGTGAAAAGATAAAAAACTGAAAATAAACTAATTACAAACAAATATATACAAAACATCAATTAAACTTAAGAACAAATACTAAACACCGCACTTCCTAACAACGATGCCAAAATTTTACATGCAATGATAAGAATGAAACATTTTTTGTTTGATTTCCTAAAAGCTAAGATCACTTTAAAATTTATAGCATGATTAATGCACAAAATATAATAAAGCATGAATCATAATTCATACCTTTTTATGAAGTTTGATCCTTTTATTGTCGTTTCTCTCGATCCATTTTAGAAATTGACTTATCTAAACCACCATAGTCACACACACGCTTGCCTTCTAACAGTATCTATAGAATATATTGAGATAACTCTACAATTATTATAGAGTTAAGTAAGATGTGCAAGCTTCCTTAGAGTCTAAGCTTATTTGTAATCGAGTTTGGACCTTTCAATAATTTAAGTTTAATTAGATTGATATCTAATTGTAGAATTAAGGTTTGCAACAATTAAAATGTCAATTCTAAAATTCATATCAATAACAATTAAAAACTTTAATCAAGTTATAGAATTAAAGATAACTCTGATACAACAATTGAGAAATTGTAGTAGGAACTAATCCCACTGTAGCATAATAAGAACAAAATATTTTAATTTAATTGTTCAAAATTCAAGATCACTTTAAAATCTATAACATGATTAATATATAAAACATAATAATATATTAATCATATTTCATACACTATTGTAAAGCTTAATTCTTTTCTTGTCAATTCTCTCAAACCGTTTATAAAGCTGACCCATCTTAACCACTATAGTTGCACACATGTCTATCTTCTAATTGTATCCGCAGAATACGTTCAAAGAATTCTACAACTATTATAGAAAGGGTTAGGTAATAAGTATTAGCCCTTTTGGAATCTAAACTTATTTATAAAAAGGTTTAGACCTTTTAATAATTTAATTGAAATAAAATTATAGTTCCAATCAAATTTTAATTACAATATAATTAATTCTAATTAAATACCAATTAGAAAAAAATCTAATATCTTATATCGGTTCTTATTTATTAAATATCTAGTATTTGCTTGTATAGTTTCTCAAACTTTACAATTAAGATTCTCTGATTTACCAAAAAAAACTTTACAATTAAGACTAACTTTCTTAAAACATATTTTCTCTCTTTAACTTGTTATTTCTGTGTGACCTATTTAGTTCTCAAATATATTTGCAATAATATAAATTATAACTATAAATCATATTCTGTACTAGAGAAATTAAACTCTTTCAATTTTTTTAATTATCTAATTAAATAATTCATATCTATATGTTAAGATTGATGTCTAGTAATATATCATAACTACTTAAATAACCTTTCCTGTGTATGATTTTTTTGTATAATTTAATCATTTAATCATATAATGATCTAATTAGACATAAAGATGAAATTAATGTTTACTCTATTTCAGTTCAATTATGTTATTTCTCCACTATTAGTAATTTATTCAATTAATAACATTTGAAAACTATTTTCAAAGTATTATTCCATCTTAGCCAATAATTTTTCGAATCAATACTAATCGAGAATAATATAAGATTCTTCCTAATCACTTTACGATAATAAATCATACATTGATCACTCAGTTATCTCCATATAGTTCATGCTATATCGAGTAACTGTTGATTAAATTATCCTTATCTAATAAGACAAAAGTAGTATCAAAACATAGTAATTATTATATAAGATATTTTGGATATCTCAAATCAAATGATTTCTTATATAATTATTACAATAAGAATTTTTATATGAGTTCAGTTTAGTAAAATTGTCTCTAACAAGTACCTATATATTTGTTTAAATATTTTCATATTTTTATTTACGAGATCAACTACTTCCTTTATAAGGAAAAATATAACAAGTGCTAATCTTTTCACGTTCTACTAATTTTCAGTTTTAATAGAGTAATAATTAGAATAATTTAAAGATAATTTATAAATAATTTATAAAATTTTAATTATGGTTTTATCATAATTTTATTTGTGATGTATATTTATCTTATACACTTATGATATAAGTGTGAATATGTATAAAATAAGGAATAATGTCATTAAATTACAATATAAACTAAGACAACAAAGCAATCATCTACTGCATTTGTAGGAGTAAGATATTGCAGAGTTTTAGCCAGTGAGGAATCACTCACAACTTGACACCAAGAAGTCTTCAAAGCCTTCGAGTCTGAGTTAGTGAAGGAGGTTTGAAGTGCTAGGGGAAGGGAAGTTGGAGGAGAAGAAGAAAGGTTAGGAGGAACAACGAGAAAAGATGAGGCGAGAATGTTAAATGGAGTGACTATGAAGGGAGGTAGAGTGAGAGAGCTAGGACATAGAAGAGAAAAGTTTGTACAATCTAAAGAAACTCCCTGTATAGTAGTGGATAAGGAGTTACTCATTACCTAAAATAGTGGTTAACCTAATGAGGATTTTTAAAAACTGTTCCCCGGAAGGAAATGGCTCAACGTGGGAAATTTTCCTCCTTCCAGAAACAGCCTCGACTCTAGAGTTAGGTTGCTGGACTGCTACTCAGGAGTGATTCAGAGATTTTGCGAAAGTTGGTACAAAGAAAAGCAAGAGGAGACGAGAGCTAGGGAAGAACGCAAGAATAACACCAAGGAGAAGGAACCCAGGAATAGCGCAGGTTTTACTGAGAGCAAAAGTAGAGCATCCAAAGAAGAGAGAAATGACAATACAAAGGACAAGCTGCAGTAAAACGCTCAAGGAACGCTGTGAGCAGAACGATCATTAGAACTCGAAGTAAGATGCGGAAGTAATTCAGAGTAAACTTTCTATTAGCTTTATTTAAAAATTTAAAGAAAAATTTGGAAAGTGTCAAATTAAAAGTAAGATTGTGTTAAACCTTGATCAAATTGCAGGCTGCGTGTTAAGATTGTATTAAAATTTGATCCAATTGCATGGGTGCAGGTTTTTCGGAATAAGACAAAAACAGTTAAATACCATTAAAGAGAAAAAGGTCTATTTTTAGGTTGAAGATAACTTTGACAAT
Source organism: Erythroxylum mucronatum (assembly GCA_027563825.1). Lineage (NCBI taxonomy): Eukaryota > Viridiplantae > Streptophyta > Magnoliopsida > Malpighiales > Erythroxylaceae > Erythroxylum > Erythroxylum mucronatum. The sequence continues at coordinate 26,547,954 of JAOSBP010000008.1, forward strand.
ATAATTATATAAAATTGGATTTATATGCTGTTGGATCTTCTAAGGAAATGTTTTTCTATTTAAAAAATGTAAATATTCTTATTCTTATTTTTAAAATTTTAAATTAATTAAATCTATCATTACTATTTATTTATTTTTGTCCTTTTCCTTTGTTATTTTCAAAGAAAAATTACAATAAACGCAAACCCACATCAAGCAACGAGTACACCATCAATTTTCAGAGAAAATCTGGAAGGGGAAAGAGGAAAAGAGAAAAGGTCAGTATAAATGTTTTGCATTTTTCGTTTTTATTCACTTCGATTATTATTCTGAGTTTGTGGGATGTTTTTGTTCATTCGCTTTTGATTCCTTCACGGGATGTTTTTGATTTAATTTGATTAGTTGACGTTTTGGAGAAAGTTTATGGCTTTTCTGCATTTTGTTGTTAGTCAAAGTTTGGTTTGACCTCTGTTTGGTTGGTCAGGAAACGTCAAGAGAACGACAAATATGGAAAGATGGTTTGCTTCTTTCTTTTTTCATAAAAAGTTTTTTCGGTGGTAGTTTTGGTTAAGAAGCATCTTTCTGTATTTTTGGTTCAAAGCAAGTGTTATGATTCGTCTAGTTAAGTTCAAATGTTATTGAATGAACTAGAAAATATTTTCAGATTGCAGTTTTCTGATTTTCTTTTTCTCATGACTTGCATTTTCAAGGCAAGTTCTTTGTAGTGTTGCCCAGTACTCATTTTTCAAGAGGGAAAAAAAATAACGGACGAAATCTGAAGCAAGTGTGTCCTTTCTTTAGTTTTAATTACTTTACTCTGTCTGTTCATTTTCTAAATTTGTTTTGATATAGGCTGCAATCGAATTTATCAGAGACAGTTATTGTGTGATTTTGCTTTTATGTTTGGTATTTTAATGGACGGCAAATGGCCGATGTATCTAGTAGAGTCATATTATCTTTTGAAAGATGTGAAAAAGTGATGGAATGCAATTGAATGAATGATCTGTTTGATACATTGGTCATTATTAGTTATATTTCTACCCACTGGATTTAGGAATCGGAAGGAGAAAGATTCTGTTTTCTTGTTCTTTGGTTGGGATTTTTAAATTCCAATGATGTTCAAGATGTAATTATCAATTTTAATTAAACGCATCAATCTTGTTTACTCTCTCATCAGCTTTCGGATGCTGTGAATATCATCATTGAGTTATAGTTATACAATTATGCGTGGTTGAAAATTTGGTTATCCTTGCTTTTAAAAGTTATTTATTTCTTTTAGCAGGTTTTGCGATTATAGCAATCATGATTTTTAGGAAAGGATGTAAGGTTGAAGTATTAAGCAAAAAGGATGCTCCCTCAGGCTCCTGGAGATGTGGTGAAATAATCTGTGGTGATGACCACCACTATGTAGTAAGATATGACGGCTTTCCAGACACTCCTAGTGAGATGGTTCTCAGGAGGGTACCCAAGAAGGCTGTCAGACCATGCCCCCCTTTAACTGAAGTTGTAGACAATTGGTTTTCTGGTGATGTAATAGAGGTGTTTGATAACTTCTCCTGGAAAATGGCGACAATAACCAGGGTTCTCTCCAAAAGGTCTTTTCTGGTCAGACTGTTGGGCTCATCTTTGGAATTCAAACTTAGCAAAGGTGACATACGGACTAGACAGTCATGGCAAGATAACAGTTGGATTGTGATAGGAAAGGTACTTGTAATCCAAATTAATCTGCCTCCTTTCAAATTACTTTCAATGTTTATGAACTTTTTAATGTTTTCCATTTGACATTTCTAGTTGTTAGACTAATTAACATGTGATAAACTCCGTAATTTCATGTCCTTAAGCTTGCACTTAGTTAATACTACTTGCTTTATTGTGGTCTATATCACCAGCTTGTTCATTTACTTACTTCTTTCCATTGAATGTTTTATTCCTATCATCATATACCCAGGGCTCTGGCATCTGTAAAGATGGGAAATTTCAAGAAAGTTTAACTTTGACATGCAAACATAACTCAAAGTTCCCGATTCAAAGCTCAAGCATGCATGTAAATGGGTGTGAGGACTTGTTTCTAGTGATGACCAAGGAGAACTTTCAGGAATTTGATGCTGCTTCCCATAAAACTTCAAAGAGAGGACTGTATGGGTGTTCACAAGTTGAAGCATGTGATGGTGCTTTCCGAAAGTTTAGAGCAATTGAAAAAGATTGCAGGCAGGTTCGTGTTGCTGCAAGTCAATATTCTTCACCGGAACAGGTAGATATGCCGGGTGCTAACCTCATGGATTTTTCGTTTGACAGCCGAATTGGGTTTTCTGTAACTGATGATGAAAGAAAAAAACTCAGTGATGGTCGTCGTGGCGGAAATTCATCTGCAGTAGACTTTGAATTCAATGATTCTGATGCGGTTGCTAGCTCAATTGGTAGTTGTAGCATCAATGGCAACATACCCTATGAAATTCCTTGTCATACTGGCTTTATGGAGGATGATGTTTTGTGTAGTGATGGAGAATCTTTCTGTAAGTGGAGAGCAGAAGGAAACAATCTACACAAGGTAAGAAAGGAATTGGCAACCGAAATTCATAGGCTAGAATTGCATGCCTACCGTTGCACTATAGAGGCATTGCATGCATCAGGACCTTTAAGTTGGGAGCAAGAAGCACTGATGTCAAACCTTCGTCTTTTCCTCAATATTTCAAATGACGAACATTTGATGGAGGTCAGAAATTTAGTTTCTGCTGGAAGTAGCTTTTTCTTCTAGATGACAAGAAAATTTTAATGTGTTTGCTCGGGTCCTGTATGTTTGGTTTGTAGCAACACAATTAAATACAGTTAAATGCATTTGGGCACTGTAAGCAGCTCGATCATTCCCTCATCCGTACATGTAGTAATCAAGTTGAGTGACTGTACCCCATAACATGCAAAGTAGCAAGTATTTGTATGCTGTCGTGTGTCTTCTTCTTTTTCCCATGAACTTTTTTTTAATCTCTATTTTCTCCTCCTCTCTCCTCCTCCCCCTCAGTCTCTACAGTGTTCTGGACTGCTTGTTGCAGGAAGTTTCCTAACCTATTTGCCAAAGATTAACGGGAGTCAAGATTTTCTTCCTGACTTTCCTGTTGTTTCTCCTCTATATTAATTTATAGATACCATAGCAAAAATTCTTCTTCAAGCTTTGCCTTGAAATTTTTTTCTGATATTTGAACACTTCTCATGTGAAATACTACTTTGTCCCTGGAGGTAAACAGATCATAAAATATAGAATCCATTTACTTTGGAAAATTATGGACTGGCAAGAAAGCTTATTGTGCTTTCAATTTTGTTACAACATGTACAGGGTACCAAGTTTGATCCTTTAGGTATACTGTTCTTTGTACCAGTTGTACTTGCAGTTGTTTCATTTGAGGACATCATTGATATTATTTCTACTCTGTTTTTCCTACACAAAGTAGGAGGCTTGGTTACCTCACTTCCAAATGTTGAGAACGGATGTTGTGTTTGCCACCTTTTCTTCACCTAGACAATTGAGCAATTCTGAGGCATACTATGACGAGTTGTTGAATTATCAAACTTCAAGTGACATCATACTTCCTTTCAGTCGGGTTTGAGCATTGGTTTCTGGTTTGATCAAAATATAAGACCAAAAGCCGGTTGGTAGTGGGATGACCTAATGTGGATGCTCGGAAGGTTTCGGACCTTTTTCTAATTCTTGTATGTAATTGCTTCCTTATTGTTGTGAAGTTGTAGAATGGTAGATCTAAGTTAACTTTCCTTGTGGGGACTGTAACGGAATATCCTTCTGTTGTATTATGTGAAAGACGAATGTCTGTGTTTGTGTTTGTTTTCGAATTTGTCTGTGCGCATCTTGGTTTGATTTTGCTTGCGCGTATATATTTGGTACAGGTACAGGTATTTAACATGAAGAAGTGTTGTCATATCTCAGAATACCAAATTCAGTTGATAGCAGAATGGTAATAATGAGAATGAAATGACATGTTAAATTATGTCTCTCGAGCATACATGTGAAGTTATCATCGATGACTTAACAGTCTGAAACAAATACTGGAACAAAGAGAGCCTGGTACAACTGTTTGGTTTTTGAAGTTGTCAGCGCATATCTGATCTTGTTTATCTGCTTCGTTTTTTAATCCACAAATATACGGTTCAGTAATGCTTACCAACTGTTGTTTTGTCTTTGTTGCGGGTGACTCTTGGCCGTTGCCATGATTTAACATAGCTCAAAGAGTTGGCTGCTTCTGAAAGTCATGAGGTTTTCTCTGCAGAAGTTAGTCCCACTTGATGACATTTTATTTTCTATAGTTGACGTTCCAAACTTGGTGGACTGTTTTCATCCTTTCAACATTATCGCACATTTAGTAGAGAAACATCATTGACCTGCTAAGTTACGTAAGAGAATCCTTTTGATAGCTATAAAACACCCTTTTTATACTTGAAAAGAAGCATATTCTCTGATCCTTTTGATACATTTCTTTTCTTTACGGGTCGTGATACTGGTGACACTGACGAGTGAATTAATCCTGGAGGTCATACTGTTATAGACTCGTTAAGTTGATATCTAATAACTTATTAGGATTTTGGGATTTAAATAACAACACCCCAACAATGTAAAGTTATAAATAGGGTTATTTAGAGGAAAAATAAAACGGAAACGAGAATAGGTGATGATACTGGTTGGGTCGGCCAAACAAGACCCAATTCTAAGCTCAGTCAGACGGCCCAGTTGTATGTAATCATCTCTCATGCAAACACCAGGACCTACGTAAAGATCTAAACCTAGCAATTATCCCGTATATAAGGTACTATTTTGTCATGATACAGGTACGAGAGTACAACCTTACTTTTATCTGTTTTCAGCGACCAAAACCTTCTTCATCAAATTAACTTGAGCGTCGGAGGGGCCTTCCGGTAAACAACCCCCGGCGTGCCATATTTGTTTTGCAGGTATTTAACGGCAATAATCTTACAAAGTCATAGATCCAGATAACAATGTCCAGACCCAACAAAATCTAGCAGAACCAAATACTTTTAACACTGCGAATGCGTGATAATTTGTACACATCTCTTGCCGTATTTGGCTTATTATTATATAAAACTCGTCTCTTTCTCACCTAAAGTGGAAGGTGATCTGAATCCGATCTCCCATTTTGTGTTTTTCCTTTCTGAAGAGGAGCCAAGTTTCGTGTTCTTTTGTCATTGTCTTGTCAGAGTAGGTATTGTCCCGAGTTGTGCGTGATAATTCCAATAATAATAGCAACTAAGAGACTCGGGATTTTTTAAAGCATCGACCAGCACATGCAGCCTCTTTAGCATACACACAACTGTAGGTGTCATAGTAAACACTACACGTAGAGTGTACTTAATTGCCTACTGAAATTAAATAAAGGAACAGGTGACATTGTCACTAAAATTACCAGCAAACTTCGAAGCTGTCATTCTTTGGTCTTCCATTTTGTACAAATTAATAAATGGCTGGTATTATTGGAAGATTGATTAAAGCTGTTTCCATTTCTTTAGCACTTGCACCGCCGATGATGCTTAGACAGCCTACAATTGAGTTTCGCATTTATGCGGCTCCACCAAATCCTCTGCCACTGTCTCATTTGCATCTCCTAGTGATTGGAACCTCCCATGTGAAGATGCTTCTTTGGTGTTTGTGTATGTGTGTGTGTGAGAGAGGGAGAGGGATATCTTTACGTTTAGACTGGGTCCCTTGGCCTAATTTCTGCCTGAAATCAATTTGCTATAGGTATTTGCTGTTTGATGATCATCTTATAATTGTTTTCCATTGCATGCTCTATTTTTTTCTTCTTCATCAATTATTGACATTAATTCCACTCCAACGTCTAAAATTTTTACAACTAGACAAGAAACGAAAAAAACAAGGCACCCATGTGAGTACTCAACGTGTCCTTGAATAAATTAAAATAGAATCTGGAGCAATAATAACTTTAAGTCTATGGTCGAATTCTCTGTCCAATATTATAATATCTTATTCTGTCTTGTAAATTTCAATTATTCATTTATGCAAGTCTTGCGTCTATTTATTTGTTCCTCGACACCATTTATACTTATCTACAAAGCTGCATTTACATCTACTAAGAACATTGGCTATAGTGCCATTAGTGGAAAAGAACCTAATCTACAAAATAGGGAAGAAAAAGAAAAGAAAGGTAGCTAAGCCAAGACAAAATGTTAATTGAGTGTAAGAAACTCCATCTCAACGGTATCTTTCTCAGGGCGTTGGAACTTGTGGACAAGTCTCATCGATAAATGGTCCCATTATTGGACAAACAACGACAATTGTCTCTTTAAATTCCTCTACTTACTACCGTCACAAAAAGAAAGCAAGTAATTCAGGGAAGAATTATGATATTATAAGATTACGCCGTAATTCTATTGAAATTAATAACTACTACATCTGATTCATAATAAGTGTCGTTTTAGAAAAATGCATATTTATTAAGAAAGTTAATGAAATTATAGATATACCCTTATTAATACTCCCACTAAGAAAGAAATTATATATTAAATTGCCTTAAAATTGTGACCTATGTAATTAAAATGAGAGAGAAATTAAAGGTTAATTTTGGAAATAAAATTATAAACATGCATACAAAGTCAAGAATGATACTTATTTTAAATAATTAAAATGTATCTAAAACGACACTTATTATAAATCAGAAATAGTATATTTCAACGCATTTTGTCAAAGATTTGAGTATTTCTAAATGCCAGAAGATAAGCACCTTTCTTAGAAAAGTCCAAACAAACCGGTACAGGAAAGTTGATACCAACTATTCCCATCCCAGTATCCATCAACATAATAGTCAACTTCATAGATATGCGGGCAACATGGTGAATGCCCACTAAGATTGGACCAACATGGATTTTCAATGGCTGAGTTCATTGGCATTTAAGTTCTGGGGAAGATGTGAACAGAAGCAAACCTGTTGCAGTGGAAACTAGGATCCGACCCAGTCTGACAGATTCCTTTCCACTTTGAAGGAATCGGTCCATACCCTTCATCGCTAAAGCTTTTTGACTCTGGCCAGACGCCTACCACATGCGCATTACAGAGAAAAATTAAGTAGGGCAAAGAGAGTCGAAAGGTGTATCACAAAAAGAAAAATAATAGCAATGAACTCTTGCTCATGATTTCGGTGTGTGAAAGATAATTATTCTGCTTCATTCTTGGACCATTTTCAGAACTGGCATCTTATGATTTGGACATCTTCACGCAGACAACTCATTTACCTGATCCTAATAATTACATTATGAACTTGAAGATTAAGTAAATTTCAGTTAAAAAAAAGAAAAGAAAAACCCATTTTGGAGTTTTTTTTTTGGTTAAACCATCCGGTATCCAACGCCACACAAACAATTGACTAATCCGAATTCAAGCCGGTTAGGACCATATAGGCGGCAAAGCTCTCTCTTACAAGTGTGACTCCATTCTTAAGACTCAAAACTGAGACCTTAGTTAAGAGAAGAAGAGCCTGAGCCACTCTACCACAGAACTTGCTGGTACCCATTTTGAAGTTTAAATTAAAAGAATGATGTACACAATGTATTTCCAGTCAACTTGTTGGTTCATTTTAATAAAACGGGTTTACCAAATAGCGGCTCGAGACGGCTGGTCAATGAATGCAGCTCATCAGTCAGGAAAAGCGAGCAGAAGAATTGCGCTCTATTAAATACTTATCATTATCGTCTAGAAACCTAAAACTCTTGCCTTTTTCTTCGACCAAGTCATATAATGCCGGCTTTAGTCAACTTAAAAAATATTCAAAAGTAGGATCAAGTTGGATAACTTTAGATCTAATCTTAAACCAAGTTCCTTGGCTAAAGAACTAACTAATTAAGTTGACTTTCAGAAACAGCCAAATGGGAATTGTTTGAATGTCTGGTTACGTACCTGTATCAAGGTTCCCGATAATCACGTCTTCGCCGAATCTTGCCTTCTTCCAAAGTGAGTCCGAAGGAACTGCGCCATCATTCTGCTCCAATCCCAGGAAGCTCCATGAATGAGTTGTATGCAATTTCCTTCCTTGGTTCAAGAACACT
>JAOSBP010000008.1:26575253-26592827 GCA_027563825.1 Erythroxylum mucronatum
GCAAAAAGAGATTCATTTGCATGCTGGATTACAGTCACCTTTGCTTTGAAAGAACATTACATGCCTTGATTGCTGCAACTGTCCTCTGCTTTTAACATCTTTGTAGTAACACTAAGACGAGGATTATCGCCATTTTAGGTGCCCTTCTCCATCTCCTCCCTAGAGATGCGAGTAGGAGAGAGGAGACGAAACTTCCCTAGCTGTGACAAATTCTAGGAAGCTCCCCACCCAATTTGCATACCTTCTCTCAACACATTAAGCGTTGTTATATATTAAAGTGGATTAAACTATAACATCACTCCTAAATGAATCATTACTGTTCAGTACCTTAAATGTAGCATAACATCCTATAATTAACATGCGTTAAAGCTTAGACTGGTAATCCATAAATTATATATATGTGCAACGTTTGGTGTATTATAAATAAATCATACAGACGTAGACGTAACTGATGTTTATGCCAGCCAGCCAAATCTAACAAGTACGGAAGAATGTTTTATAATGTGTATTTGGTAATTAAAAGATAACACATATCGGTAATAAAATGGTGCCCTAGAAATTGTAATCTTGAAGAAGAAGAAACATTTAAACCTCAGCAACTACTATAGGGTCTCGCAATCTTAACTGGTAAACGTTAACCTTTTTCTTTTATGGAATTATATACTCTGTCCTGGTTAATTTTCATCGAAATTCTCATTTGGTCTCCGGATTATGCTGGATTCTGTCACATCTTTTTAACCTTCAACTTAAACATATATTACACACATGGGTACAAGAGACAAAAGTTGGGAATTTATACTGTAGAAGACAAATGGAATACAATATTACAAAACTGTTAATAGATTGTGCAAATATACACAAGTACAAATTTTTACAACCTTGAAAGACAGATAGCAGCAATAACCTAAACTGATAGTTAGCACATTTAACGAAGTCCTTCCTACCTACCTAAGCCCTGCCTCAACAATGCCATGGGAGTATAAATCAATCCATTTCGTCTTTGCAAGGATCAACTGTGTTGTTTGAGCGACACCGAACCAACGATCACAATCAAATAGCAAACAAATAGAAAGGCAAAAAATAAAGAGAAAGAAAAAAGAAAGCCATGGCCATTAAGGGTCAGCATATAGCAAATTAGCAATGGTTGAAATGTGGTCTTTGTTATGACTGTTTGGATAATGCAAATGGTCCGTTCAATTTTCAAGGGGGCAAGATTGGTAACTTTGGGTCTGGTAGTGAGGTGGTATGATTGGACAGGCAGGTTCAGGGATTGGGTGAACTGTGAACAGTTCATGACCCTTGATCTTGATATTTATCAAGCACGGTGCTTGATAGACGCTGAAAGATCACGGGTGCACCGTACTGTGGGTAAAGTAGCATCAGCACCGTTGGTGCGTGTTGATAGGTAGGTGCCAATCTAAAGGAGAAGCGTTGAAGTATGATTGCAAGCGTTAACTTGGCTTGCAAAATAGCTAGATTTTGGCCAATGCAGGTACGAACCCCAAGCCCAAATGGAATGAACGCCAGAGGATGCTTCGCTGCCCTGGCAACCCCATCAGAGAAACGGCCGGGATTGAATTCGTTTGCGTCGCTTCCCCATATGCTCTGATCATGATGAAGGGCTAAGATGGGTATCAAAAGCTCTATTCCAGGTGGGATCTTATATCCGCCCAGCTCTACATCTGCTTTAGTCCGTCTGATTGTCGCTATTGTTGGAGGATAAAGCCTCAAGGACTCATTTAGAATCATGGTCAGCTGCACAGCGCACAACATTTAAAATTAAACAGAAGTTGAATAATATTAAAAGGAGAGGGACGGGACGGCTTTGGGATATCGACAAGTCGAAAACATCAAATGTAATGTTTGATGGGCGACGCATGTATGGGGAGAGGTGGAGGGGTTACCGTCTTAAGCTTCACAACATCATCTTTGGTGGGGATGTCACGTGATCCACACACCCGCAGTACCTCGTCACGTGCAAGCACCTGCCACTCTGGGTGCATTGCAAGTAGGACCGTAGTCCACGTCAGCAGATTGGATGTGGTCTGTTTGCCCGCAAAGAAAAAGCTCTTGCACTCTTCCAGTATGTCATGAACAGTCACATTTGGGCATGAATTTGAGGCTTGAATCATTAGTCCCAGCAAGTCCTTCGGTACCTTGGTTTCTTGTACAATGTTCCATGTACTCTCTTTCCTCTTCTCGATCAACTTCTTCAACGATTTCCTTATCTCCTTGTCCAATTTCCTCGATTTAATGTTTTTCTTTGTGGGAAAAAACCTTTTGTTTTTAAATTAACAAAAGTGAGTATTGTTTCACTAGAACTGAATAATAATAATAATAATAATAATTTAAAAATAGAATTTTGTGTTTTTTTAACCTGTAACCAGGAATAAACACTTTTTGAAATGCCTCGGCGGCAAGCACCATCTGCTGTGCTTGTAATCGGAAGATGGCTTTACCATCCTCGTAGCTGCTACCAAAGGCCGTTCTTGTGATGATATCTTCGGTTAGAGTTTGAAACCATTCAGATATTTCAATCTCTATCTCCTCCCCAGAATTTGGCTTCACCGCCCATTGGTCCACCATATCCACCACGCTCTTCCCCACAACCGGTACTAACAACTACAAACATCAACATTAAATTCACAAAATAATTCAACCATACATAACTAGACAAAAAAGAAATAATTAAAATGTGGGATTTTATTTAATTACTTTGAGATTTTCCATGTGGAACGTTGGTGTGATGATTTTTCTGTGGTGAGCCCATTTTTCACCTTTGAGGCTAAGAAGGCCATCTCCTTCCAGTTGTTTAATGAGAGGGTGAGCCTCCACCTTCTCGTAGCAATCTGACTTGGAAGTGAAAATTTCCCTAATCAAGTCTGGATCGGAGACCGTGAGCCGAACCGTGGGTCCAAACCACACCAGAAATGTCGCACCTTCAATCAAACAGACATGCCATTAATTTCCAAAATTATGCTTCATTAGGTATATTGGTTACATTACCTATTTTGCAATAGCATCTGGTCATTTAATTACTTAAATCAAATATCATGACCTCTACAAATGGAGGCAAGCTAGCCAGAAAAGAACAAAGAAAGTTACTTTTGCACCAAGTTAGACCTTCCACACATCCTCATGTAGTAAGTGTCAAGTATGCGAAAAAGAGTAATTACCAACAAAATTACATTAGACCAACTAGCCATCAATTGAATGTGGGGAGAGAGAGAGAGAGAGAGAGAACACAAGTGACATCATGTAGGAAGAAGACAATTGAAACTATGGAGCTATACAACATTTTGATCATACCATGAGAGGTGGTTAACTTTGCGGAATACAGAAAACAAAGCAAATGACAAAACTGCAAACCATGTTTGAGTGCACAAACAAATACAATACGTCCTTTTCGTTTCTTTTCTCATCTTTTACAAGCTACGAGGAGTGGCGAAAATGATCTGATGAGAAATGAAAATGGTAATAATAACTATGCAGTAAGTTTAGTTCTTAAGGGAAAAGAGAAAATGAGAAAAGAAGAGAAGAATACAAAGAAGTGGAACAGTCCAAACTCAGAACTTCAACATCAAGCATCAAAGCGCAGAAAAAAGGCTGAAAAAGTTTTAAAAAGAAGTACATGAACTCAAAGACAAAGGAAAAAAACACCAGAAAGCCTTTTAAAAGTCACAAATTTTGGAAGATGGATCGACAAACCAACCCAAAGGAACACATCATAACAGAACCACCATCCCCAGCTTTAATGATTGACACCAAAGCTCATCCTAGCTATGCTTTAACTAAGCAAAGCCTCACAACCCACATTGATACACAATTTTCAGTGCTTTCAGAAACACTCCCAAGTCCTAAACTGGCTAGGACTTGTAGTGCAACAAGCTTAGAGCTGGAAACAAATTTAACAAACTTCAAAACCATTCAAACAGATTTGAACAGCATGAAAGTTCGTGTGTAACAGTGGGAGAGATAGAGATCACATCATCAAGTGGTGGTTGTAATTAAACAAAATATTTATGTACCATAGATTTTTTTCCAGTGATGGTAAAAAGCAAGAACTCTAGGAAGTATGTTGTGGGAAAAAGGCATGGGTTGAGAAGAGGCCTTTAACATCATGTCCACCACTTCCTTGACATTGCCTATGAAAAAACGATAAGGAGGTCCTCTGATTCCTTGCTTAGAGAAATGATCTTCAATTCTTCTGGGTCTCCACCAAAATAAAACAACAATCTTTAAACCAACAACGAAGGCCAAGAAAGAGAAACCAAGAAGCTTTAGGCAGTAGAAGAACATGTCTTCCATGGGAGATAGAAGAGAGAAAGAGACAAGAATATGTATATATAGAGAAAAAAGAGAAACAACAGTAGCTAACGCAGTCTCTCTTCTCGTTGTTGAGAAGGAAAGTGAATAAGGGAAGGGAGTAATAGCAGAGCTTAAATTCAGTTTCTTTTGGGTTTCTTCAAGTTTCAAAAAACCATCTTGGTGTTGTGCTTTACTTTGGCTTATGTTGTTAGTTTAGGCATCAGCGAGTGTGCATCAGGCTTTTTAATAGTCTGTCCACTTAGAGAGAGAAAAATAAAACAAAGAGAGAAGCTAACAAGCAAGGCCAACGCCGTTGGGGCCGCCATTGGAATTCTAATGGTCAACTAGGATGGTAATATATCCATTAAATTCTTTATTGGAGTTTTTTTTTAATTTTTTTTTACCTTCATCCTTGTATTTTTTGTATTTGCATCATTAAATTATTTCTTTTCTTTTCATTTCTCAGCTTTCCTTTGGGTAGGGATATTCTATTTCGCATTGAACACCATAAAACCTTAGGCCACCAGCTTTTAAATGAAGATGTACTTTGGAAATTCCATCAATTACAAGTTTCATATTTACTTATTCCTTAAATTTATTAATTTGAAGATACATTCTTTCTCTTATACAATTTTTATCAATTTTATTGGCATTTTCATTTATTTTAAAATATAGTTTTTTAATTGGTAATATTTATTTTTGTTGTTAAAAACACAACAATTAAATAAAAAAGAAACCAATTAATATAATGAATTTGATTTCTTTACATCCAGGGAATTCTCACTATGGTCAAAGTTGAGAGAAAGGTGAAATTCGGTGTTTTTGAATTATTTTTTATTTTTTAGATATGCTCACTCCTTACTTTTAAAAGGTTTTAAAAAATATTTTCTTAGTTTGTTTTTAACCATTCATATTTCAATCCTTGTATTTTGATTTTTTATGTTAATTTTCTTACATATTGTAACATTTTAATAAATTATTTTTATAAAATATTTTTAGTATTTTTTATGTAATAAAAAAGTTAGATTTTAATAATAATTGGGAACTAATATATATTTCACACAATGACTTTTATAAGCGTTTTACATAACTATTGAAATTGAGCTTAGTAGGCATATTAAAAATAAATGAAATATTATTCTTAATTCTATGTTTGATAGTATTGATGATGACAAATTTTTAATTATTGTACATGTCAAGATATAATTTTTACTTAAAATTAAACAATTAATAAGGATGGAATTGAGGACTAAATAATTCATATAATAAAATTTTAAGTATGAACTAAATATGCATGTTACAGTAAAAACTTGTCTACATTGAGAAGAAAATATAAATATCAACAAAAAATTCTAAGATCAATTGAATTTACATGACATAGATTTACTTTAAAGGTAGAAATTATAACTTAGTATCCTAATTTTGCTGTATTTTATAATATATAATTGAGTTATTTCCACATATTGTATTTAAGTATTGTAGAATTTGTGTTGGAACGTGTAAATTTAGTTGGAATTTCATATAGCAATTGTTGTTGTTAACAAAGAGTCTTAAAAAATTTTCAATTTTAACGATATATGTTAAATCCATTTTTTTTATTGTTTGAGTTATATGTTATAGTGATGAAATATGATTATCTATTATGGTAGTGTTGGTGTGAAAAGTTTATAGCTAGTTTTGTGGATGTATGGTATGCTTTTACTATATTATTTGATAAGATTGTAACTTTGAACATATTATATGGGCCATGGGGTCATGTCTTGTCCATATATAGGCTATATAGTTTCCCATGGGATGTCATGATCTAAAAATTTAAAAACTAAGACATGATTAATTTTGCATTGATCTTAAGTTTGAAAACTTAGATGTGACATGATTTGAGGGCTGGAATTAAGATATGACATTGTAATTTTAGGGCATTCTATTGGAGGTATAGTTTCATAATCATTTATTTTTGTGGGGAATGATAGCATGGGAGTATTGACATAATTACTTAATGTAAATACAATATGTTTGAAAGGTGAATAAAATTTGTTACAACATTTTGAATATTTGATAATTTGTATTGTATATATTATGAGCTAATGCAATTAGTTAGTAATGTGTTTTTTATTATTAATTTTACTTTCTTGTTGTTGCAATATCTTAATTTGTTTAAGTTATAGTTAGCTCATTTTTAAATGTACCTAATGATGTGAGCTTTATTAATTATTAGATTATGAGTAATGTGTTAAGATAGTTTAATTTTAATTTGAAATACCATTTTTAGTATAAGGTGAGTGAGAAGATTTATAAAATGTTAAGTAGGACAAATTGATGATTGAAAATCTTTCTAATAGTGTTTGATTTCATTCATAAGACTAACGTATGTCATTGCGAGAAAAAATGAAAATTTTTATTAAATAGTGAATTTTAAAATAAAATAAAGAATATTAAATTTATAATTTGAATTTTTGTAATTTAAATAATTCTTTTAATAGAATAATGATGACTTTTTCAGTGCTATTTTTGAAATTTTGAATTAATTTTAATCTTTTAATTTTTTAAAATAAAAATAAAAATTTAAAATATAATTTATTAGTTCAAAGCATTCATTCTAATAAAACAAAATAAGATAATAGACGAAATAAAATACATGGCTCCTCTCTTTCATTTATTCGTTATCTTTTTTCTCATAACTAAAATAAATATTTTAAATGAATAAGTTATGACATAAAAAGCTATTTAACTTAATTAAAAATTGACACTAAAGTGAATTTATTTTTAGAAATTTAACATTGAATGAGTAAGTATAAATACGAAATTAATGTGAATGACATAAAAGAGTATCAAAAGTATACAATATATTAATAAAAACATAATATTAATGAAACATAATATCATTTAATAGAACAGGAAAGTGCTAATATATCGGCCTAGGTAGCTAGGAGGGATAGGTTGGGGGAAGGTTTTTGTCACAGGATGCCATTTTTCAAAATAAAAAAAGACATGATTGGATTGGATGGCAACAGAGGAGCATGAGGTGTAGTTATAACATAAAAATATTCAAGTATCGTATATTATAACCATACGCAAGCATGTTATATTTATTACCAGCCAACTATATATGATCTTCTGGAGAATTTAGCTTGCAAATTGCGCAACATATATATATATATATATATAATTTGCTGAGTTATACGCGTGGTGTTGACTCTTCCAAATTATCTTCCACTTTCATCTCAATCTCAAGCTTCTCAACAGAAGTCAAAAGGAAAATGAAAGGGGAATAGGAAAAAAGGAACTGGATGCAGGGGGATGATAGGTAGGGGGGATTGGGGAAAATGGGTCGGCTACTTGGCAGTGAAATTGTCCAGTAAGTTGCTTTCTCTGAGTTTTTTTGAGTGGCCCTTTTTTCTTTTTCTGCTTTCATGTTTGCCTGTCTTTCAATGTCACCATTTCAAAAAGGGGAACAGTGGACCATCTCTCATGCCAAAAGGACCCTTCATTTTCAGCTTCTTAATCAAAATGTTTATCATTACTCAATCTAATCAAATCAGTTTATTACTATTATTATGTCTGTGAATCTGTCAATCAACTCAACCTTAACTAACACTTTAATCACATTATTATTATTGGTGATAATTATCATTATTTTCACAAAACAACTCCTAGACAAGTACTTCATGGTAAATCTTCTTGTTGCTCTTTACCGTCCTCACTAGAAACATGATCCATATGCATATGGAAGAGGATTCAAGATTCTAAAGGATGATTAGCGAATTGACATAAATGGGAAACAAAACAACAAAGAAGAGACAAAACAAGATAACATTGCCACTTTGTGACTTATGTAAGGCTGAAAATTAAATTCCAGATATCCTCCAGCCTCCATTGCCAACTTGTTGGATACACCTTTTTCACCATTATCTGTTTAATTTCTACGCACAATAAAAGAAAAAAGAAAATATTTGTTAATTAAATTGTTCTAATCCGAAATACTCGCGGATCCTGAGAATCAGTGCACATGTATAGCACTCGTGAGTGTTGAACACCAGGTAATTATAAATTAGTAACAGAAGTAAATTGCGGACCAACTTGAGTAAGCACGTAATTGGGTACTTAGGGTAGCATTAAGCTTTAAGATAAATGTCTTTGCTCCCCAAAAGATTGAAGTGGAAAATTCAGAGGGGGGCCAAAAAAAAGAAGAGAGAGAGAGAGAGAGAACAAAGAGGGTTGTTAATTTGGAATGTTGCTCTTAAATAGGAGCACATGGGAACAAAGGGTGTCGACTTGAGGGGTTAAGAAATGTGGGAAATATGCTGTAGTTGACCCAACAGGGAGAGCCATACTTCCCTAATCTTGTCTTAATGCTCCCAAGACATGCTGTCCCATGTGCCTCTTCCGTCCCTACCCGTCTTTATACTCAAACTCATCACTGTTTTACCTGAACAACAGAAAATGATGCCTCTCACATTAACCCACATACACATATAAATTATTTACAATAGTAAGTTTATTCAATTTATTTATTTTGTTGAGTTGTCAATTATAATTATAATTATAATTGTAATGTAATATACAAGATGGAAGTGGTTCTACTAATTAGTTGCACTATACTCAGCTACATGTCAGTCCGAGTTGACACACAAGTATGCTTGAAATACCTCTGTACATTGCATCACACACAAATTTATTATAATGCTGTAAATAATTGAAGCATAATGCTTTTGTATTGCAGTATCTATCTATTTCTCTTTTCATCATTTCATTACAACCTACCAAATACCACCTAGTAATTAGACTTTCTAATTGATAAGCACTTGAGAAGTCTGAAAAAGACATGGAATGAATTCACGTCAATCTGAGGTAATGCTTAAGAATCTGTCGACCACAAGTGGTTCATATTATAATCAACAATAGTTAATAAATGAACCCAGCAAGCGTTGTTCTAGATTCAAGCCTTGCACTCAGATTAATACGTCAAGGAAGATACCTGTTTATATACTTCTTTGCTTGAATAATATTTCTCAGCATGAAATGAAATAGGGTTCTTCCAGAAACAAACTTTGAAACAACAACAAAAACTAGAGAATATGCGAGCTACCGAAACAGGCCAGAATAATCCATCCGATGACCAAAGCCCGCAGATACGCACCCTTTCCTTTCTAAACTATTTCTTCCTTTGTAGTATTACTATTGGACCCCTTTTCAATAGTTCAAATCTAGAGCTCAACATACGTTTCGATACAAATTTAAGGTACATAGTGACACATACGAGATCTACACGACAAACTGATTTAATAAAGAAAGCTGCATACTAGAAAGTTGGAATGAATTCATAATTGGAGCACATTACATCCATAAAACTTTCTTCCGCCTCTACCAAAGGGAAGCTTTGGAAGTAACAAAGGGAGCTAGTTGGTAAAGACAAATGCAAGAGCGAAAGATGGGATATGCAGATATGATTTGCTAGCAGATCCCCGCCCACCACCATATCATATCATATCTTCTTCTTCTCCTTCTCCTCATTAGTCTCGTTTCCTTGAATACATCCTACAAACATGGATTCATTATATCACTGCAATTATTTTCTATATTTTATGCCCCTTCTTGTGTCCACACACATGTCCTATGTGTAGACATTTGTATCAAATCCTCTGGACTTGACTTATTTCACCACTTAAGTGCGATCCATTTCTGAGATAAAAAGAAAGCTTTTTGACCACTTCATGATGAAAAGACTCGAAAGATGGATTAGATTGCTACTCAGTACCAAATCCAATTTGAAGGAGATAGTTATGGTTGGACCTATATATTTTTTATTAGGGTAATAATGCTTCTAGCTTATATAATTAACCATACTCCATGGTACTGATTGGGTAAGAAAATCTTGCAGTGGTCAAATCTCAATTACACCACCTAAAGATATATATAGCATGCGTTTTTATGCGCATGCTATAAGGAAAAGAGGCCTAACTCCTTTTTGGTTTGGATTTGATTTTTCTTTCTTTTTTTATTAAAAGAACAAGTTGACTTTATATTTATTTAATTTCCCCACCTTGCTTGCATCCCTCAACTTGAGATAGGAAATGGAAGGATAAGAGCAAATAATTATTCGTTGACAATGGAATAAGTTAGGGTAAAACCAAATTGTCAAACTCCGCTGGTTCGATCCACGAAATTCAATTAGTCAGTAAAAATACTCGCATTTCTACTTTGAGTTGTGTTCCAAAGATAGAGATTGATGGAGTGAAAAGGGTTGGGTTTTGTTTTTTGATGCGGTTGTCCAAAACGAAGGAGATGGAAGATTAAATGGGCTTGACGTAATCTTCCTTTTTCCGTCTGGTTACATCATGTCATGGATGAGCATTGAGTTGTTATCCAAAAAGGTTTTTTAATCTTTAATTTGTCTATGTAAGAAAAAGAAGTGAATGAGGACAATGGATAAAAAAAAAGAGAGAGGAGATGACATAACGAAATTTGGTTACGGGGACAGAGAAACAGAATCTGATATTCTGCATTCGTATAAATTTAACTAAAAATCTTTTTGTTGCAAAACAAAATTGAGAAAAAGGAGTTTTCGTCCACGCAATCAAGAAGTCGTGACCTCACACTTGCAGCTGTCTTAGACACCCTTACATGTCAGCCCACAAGGGCTTGTCAAATTGAGAACTGTCACGTGTCAGCCAATCATTTGTTTCACTTGTACTTGTCCATATATGAACCCCCTTTGGTTATGTCAACTCACCATCTCTCTGTTTACCCTGCTTCTGCCCCTACCCCTGCCCCTGCCACCACCTCCCCTATTTCTCTTTCTCTTCCGCCTTTCCCTTAATTACCCAACTGCCCTCGCCTTTCAATGTATCATGTATGCTAGCTTCTCTTATTGTTCCGAGGCTTTTGATCGAGTCCTCGATCCTATCCACAAACCCAAATAGCCACTCCTTCTTGTAACTTGTTATTTTGTTTATTGCACTAGGAATTGGAATATAATTACTTATCAACATATAACGGTGGGTGGTGATGATTAGGGCATTGCTCACGTTGACCTCATTGGTTTTCAATTATGGGACTTGACAATTACCTCCAAGCTCTGCTATTGCAATACAGAAACCAAGTTATTACTTTATTTTTACAAAGATTTCTTAAAACTTGGTATATGACATTGTAAAACTAGAGATAATGAAAAAGCAAATATCAAGGTATTCATGGTCTCTTCAACTCAAAAATCCTACAATGTTGAGTATCCAATTAATATATCAAAGTACACCTCAACAAACAATCACATTATCATAAAATATAACAAAGAAAATAATAATTATACAAGAGTAATATATAGCAACTAAAAAGATAAAGGAAGAGAAAAATACTTGTAATTTATAGTGATTTGGTCTTTTTTTTTTGGACTTATTTCCACTCTTCAAGTTTCCCTCAAGAATTTTAAATTCATTATAACTCTTCTTTGGTACCTGATGATAAAACTGCAATAACGTGTCTTTTTTAACATTTAAGATAAACTTTACATGCTTTGGGTTTGTAAAATTCTCTCTAACATACTCATATGATTCTCAATCACATAAGATATCTTAAGAGTTGCATAACTCATACTATAACCAATCTTTATCTCACTATAATACAATAACTTTATTTTAAGTCAAAGCATTTAAACTTATACCACTTGGTTATCTTTGTTTCTCTTATTTATTTTTCTTCAATGGAGTATCTTACACTATTTTAAACCATTTATTCATTGCTAAGATCATTCTTTTACATACAAGACAATAAGACCATTTGTAACCTAAAATGTGAGGTCTAATTTGGTTGACCAACCTAATTTGACTAGATAAATCATTATTTATAATGTCACCATTTGTTTGATGAGACATACTGCTAACCTAAAATGTGAAGCCTAATTTGGTTGACCAACCTAATTTGACTAAATAAATCATTATTTATAATGTCACCATTTGTTTGATGAAACATAATGCTAACCTGAAATGTGAAGCCTAATTTGGTCGACCAACCTAATTTGACTAGATAAATCATTATTTATAATGTCACCATTTGTTTGATGAAACATAATGCTCTCTAATGAGATTTTATATTCTTGTGATTCTTTCTTTAATACTCTAACACCTTGGTACCTTCTCAACTTGCTTTGGAGTCTTTGAAAAACATTTGAAACACTTAAGTAACTTATACAAGGCTTGAATCATCTTTTATACATATGTAAACATAGACTTCAACTCTTGAATCATCTCCTTTAATACTTGTTCATCTATCACAAGCATTGAGAATTAATTCCAAACTTTCTAAAAGATTTATCAACATTGCCTTTAATGTTACCTATCAAAACTTAGTTCAACTTATGATGACAAAATAAGTTTAACTTATGATGACAAAATATTGCAATATTCTTATACAAACATCTCCATGCAAATTCCCTTGCTATACGCTTATACTAAGCAATCTCAAAGTGAATATCATTTTACTTTAATGCATATGCAATACATTAGTAACATAAACATATCATGCATACACATGAACCAACCTAACCTAATTATATCTATACTTTACTTATATATAACAAATGCAATGTGATAAAAACAAATCATGAATTCAAATACAAATGGTTCTCCCTCATATGTATTACCAAACCTTCGTCTACTATGTAATCACTATTTATCCTCTTTGAATTAATAAAAAAGCATATACTACCATATATAACTCAAGCCTATAATTTGTGAAACCAATAAGGTTCTTACTTATCATGAATGTAAAACTAGTGAGAAATAAACTCTTTTTAAAGATATGATCTAATTATTGTCAAATAAGACCTCCTTTTAAAACTATGTATGTTAATTGAGAATATGACAATGCTCCCCCTACAAATATGCATCAAATCAATCTCATTATTCTTAGATATATGCATATCCTATATGCCATAAATTTATGAGTATCACACTCATCTCGTAAATAACTTAATATATTAATATTATAAAACACATTCATATCTAAGTAAGACTACTACATATGTATCATATTTTGCTCAATTCATTGTAATATAAATTTATAAGTTATCCATGACGAATATTCTCACCAACAATATAATAACATAATTTTCCAAATATAATCATCAAATTATATGATATTATATGCTCTATCACTAACTCTTCAAAAATGCTATATATGATATAACTATTAAAGTTTGAGTGACTATACCATATGAAGTACATTATCCTGAGTTTGATTCCAATAGTATATCCATTTCATTGGAGGAATTACCCAATTCAACAACTTGTACTTTATCTTTTGAGGTGTCAATCCAACACCATCAACTATCCTATTAATTAATAAAAGATTTATCTAACTTTTGGTATCATATTTTGATACATATGCTTAGTATTAGAGCTCTTCTCAACCAATATTTTCTTGGATCCTATATCAAACTCCTCTTAAGATTTAAAATCTTTCAATATATCCATATTTACCATAATAATAACATTTAGTTATATATGTCGTATATGAATCATAATGATGTGAATGTGACAAACTAGTGTTATGCATATGAGTGTGTAAGGGTTACATCATATTGCATTCTTTATCTTCTAAGATATAAATCTCTTTCTATATGTCTAAACTTGTCACGACCATATCTCCTACATAAAGTCCTAGATGATGTCTTAGGTCCCACTCTTGTGCTTTTATGTTCAAAGATATTTTTTCTTTTATATTAAGAATATGAATAGGTATGGTAATAGGTCTGGCCAAAACATGCTAATAAAGCCTGATTCAAATTCGGCTAGGCCTAATTCATGCACCTAAGCCTAAGCCCAATTGGTCTTTGGCCAAACTCAACTTAATTATAACTCGATTTGACCTGACCCATCAACCCCTCTCTATTGTTGAATCCCCTCTTCATTGCCAATGACCAAACGAAAAATGTCGATCAAAGCAAATAAAACACATAATTCAATCAAAGTTAACTAGAAAACCTAACACAATATAGCACCAGTAAATGGAAAAGGAATAAAAAAGAGAAGAGGATTGAAGCAACCAAATATTAAAGAGAATAACAAAGGAACTAGAACTGGAAGCAACCAAAAATCAAATTGGATTAAAAAAGATAGTAAGAATGAAGAGATTAGAGAAACTTTGTCAAACAAATGCTTTGACTTATGGAAATGGTTTGATTTATTATATAGAAAATGCTTTGACTGAAGAAATAGCTGAAGCAATAGAAGAAGCTACTTAGAACATAAGTAACATTAATAATAAATTTAAAGGAGTAAAGTGATTGAGAATTTGGAGATGATTTGGGTATTTCTTTTACCCTTTTGTCTATTAAAGCATTTTATAGAAGAGAAAACATAGAGTTTTGAAAAAAAAGTGGAAGCATATATAAAAGAGAAGACTTAAAAGAAGAGCGAAACTTAGGGTTTATTAATTATATATAAAAAATATCAAGCTTCAAATAGAGTCTTGTCATGAAGTTCGAGCCTAGCTTACTTCGTATAACAACAACAACTTCTCCTTTCCCCTGGTATAAACTAGTATGGGACTCATATATCCTTCTAACTCAATTCACCTACGCTGTGGTTAGCTGATGGGGAAGATTAAAGACAAGGGATACCCTAAAATTTCATATAATTAATGTCAACTTTGTATTATGTCAAGGATTCCATGAAAGCCTAAACCATTTTTTATTTGAGTGTAAGTTTTCCACTAGGTTACGAACTTAGACACTAAAAAATTTTGGTCTACACATCTGTACCTTAGGTTGGATGAATATCCTCAACTAGATTACTAACTTATAAATAGGGAATATAGGAGATATGAAGCTATTCAAGATGGGTTTTGGAACATTGGTGTATTCCATTTCGAAAGAAAGATATCCAAGGCTAGCTGAGAAGCAATATTGTATAATGGAGGATACTATAAGGACATTGTTTCACAAGATTAGATCATATATTATAACAAAGGAGGGCATTCTAAACCTTTCACCAGAAATATGCTCCAATTTATCTATCAATTAGACCTAATTCACTCCTCTAGAAATATGCTCCAATTTATTTATCAATTAGACCTAATTTACTCCTTTGTTTAGAGAATTTGTAAGGAAATTGTATTTGGTGTCCTATACTAATTGTTTTTATCACCAAGGGTTAGGGCTTGTTTCAATCTACCACTAAGTCCTAGTTGTATGGTTTTTAGTTGTACATACTCTTGATTCATTATTAATCCAATCATTTAATTAACTTAAAAAATAATAATAATTAGTTGAAACAATTTCATGTTTGTTACAAGATATAATATATATGAGAAGACATACTAAGTGTTTAATAATTTGTCATTATCTTAAAGTTATATATTTAAAAGCATACTTCACTAAAAAAGTAGCTGTAAGTTAGTGTACTCCTGGAATCTATAAAAGGAATCTCCCTAAGATCCCTTTTAAAGATTAGAGTAACATGGAACAAAAATTAGGTGTAAGATCATATAGTTAAAAGGAATGTCCAATTTGACATTTTATCCCTTAAGAATTCAACTTAGATTTTTATACTAGTCTTGGTACAATAATGTATCTTGTAAGCTGTGGACTTAACCCTAAGCACATTGAACATGATGTATTAACTTAATTATTCTTATAAGATATATTTTATTTTTTAAAAAAAATATAGCATGCCTTAAAGTATATAAACTAGAAAATTGATGTTGCATAGCTACTATTTCAATAAGAAGATGTCTCCCATTATTATTTCTAGTGGATTAGTGCCACTAATTTATCAATGTCATTTGTTTAAGTTTTTTTTCATAAAGAAAATTAATCATTCCAAAGACTTTTTAAAGAACACGAATTTATTCTCCTCTTACATATTTAGCGACTAACAATTAGTATTAAAGTAGGTTCCTTAATTTAAAGATTGATCAACACAAACATATCAAAAAGTTACATATATAAAATCACACATTAACCAAGAGGGTGAGAATATTAGTGCAATCTTATGCTTCAATGGCACTGATTAGTTATATTAAAAAACTAGGCTAAATTTATTTCTTATGTATGAAGTAGTAGACTTATGACATTTATTAACAAAGGTTCTGTAATTTTCATCAAACTCATCTTAAATAAATATAAAGATAAAGCTATTGGGGAACCTAAAGAAGAAAGAAAATGGGATTATAATTATAAGAAGCTGTTAGCCCGAAATAGTATAGCCATACACATTTATTTTTATTCATTTGGAAGGAAAGAATTTAATCAAATTTCCATTTTGTATAACGAGCCATGAAATATAATACACTTTAGAAGTAACTCATTAGGGAACAAACTAAGTGAAAGAAAGCAAATTTAATATGCTAGTATATTAATATGAGTTACTTTGTGTGAGAATTTATGAGTTTATTTAAAAATATATATACATTTCATGTACATTATTATTGGCTTTAAAGTTGTTTGGAAAATCCACTTTAATGCTTAACTTAGAGAAAGATACTTAACTAACTTCCCAAATTTAAGGACCCAAAAGTGATAGGACCCAAAAGTGATAGTCATCTTAAAGGCAAAGGATTTCAACACCTTACATCTTAAGTGTTTTCACTAACATATAAAATTAGGATAAAGGATATATAAGAGTAAAAAGGAACCTTAAGAAAAGCAAAATTATTTCATTCAAGTCCTAGAGGAATGATAATGAAGAATAGGACATTTCAGCATGAGGTGATGGTGAAAGGGATAAGGATATAATGCTTATGAAAAAAAAGATTTCTAAAAGAAGAGTAAGTTCCAATGAAGAAAGGAGACAAAGGAAGAAGAGAAGTTTGATTTGAAAAGAAAAAATTTTGTTTATTATATGTGTTACATGTAAAAGATCAATGTCCCATATTGAAGGAAAATAAAAAATGTTGAGGAAAAGAAAAAAGAAAAAGTGAAGAAAGATACTCATGATGAATCAAGTGAATTTAAGGAGGACAAATAAAAAAGAGAAACAGCTAACATATACTTTATGGAATATAAGAATAAGGTAAATTCAACCTTTGCTAGCATATTTGCAAATGAAATTGATTATGACCTTTCCTATAAATACTTTTTGAAAAGTCTACAATTCGTAAATAGGAAAAAATTCTTCCAAAAAAATAAAAGAAAACTAGTGTTTACTTGATGCACACTTGAAAGAGAATAAGACATTCAAATTTGGCATAAACGTGTAGGAAAATCCCGGGACGGACATCACATGTCCAGCAGCGGAAACAAAAATTTTTTGGTTCCCGGGACCTTCCCGA
>JAOSBP010000008.1:26605807-26619309 GCA_027563825.1 Erythroxylum mucronatum
AATTTGTGGCTCTTAAACTTCTCTAAGTTCTACCTCACTCCTACTACTTTCCTTAAGAATAAAAACTATTTCTAGGTATGTAGCTTGTATTGATATAAACATCTTTTGCTCAAAAGGATGGTGAAACTGATATTTGATTCTCTCTTTCAAATATCCCATAAATTTGAATTTGTCTAATTTAACTTGATGGTTATCAGATATTGCACGCTTCATGTAAGTGTCACATCCCCAAGTATTTAGGTATGAAAAGTTTTGTCTACTACTATTTCATATCTCATATGGAGTCTTGTTAATCAATTTTGATGGAACTCTATTTATAAGGTAAGTAATAATTTTAAGGGCATATCCTCGAAAGGAGATAAGAAGGATTTCATGACTCATGATGAAATGTATTATATCTAATAGAGTATGATTTATCCTCTTAAACACTCCATTATGTTAAGGAGATTGGTAGAGAATCCCATTCTCTTTTAAGTAACCAAGAAACTCGTGGCCTAAATATTCACCACCATTCTCATTATATTCTTTGAAGTTTTCAAATGATTCAGATGTTTATTTTATCAAGTACATATAACCACATCTAAAATGATCATCTGTGAACATAATGAAATATGTAAATCCACATTTAGCATAAGTAGAAATAGGGTCACATACACATGAATGTATAAGCTTTAATAACTTACTGATACGTTCTCACTTTCCACTTAAGGGTAGTTTGATCATCTTTCCCAACAATTAAGATCCGTAATTTTCATATATGTCATAATCAAAAGGATCCAAATATCCTTCTTTACGTAACTTTGTGATTCTAGTTTTATTAATATGACCTAACCTACAATTCCATAAATAAGATGTATTTTGGTTACTTAACTTTCTTTTCTTGCTATTTATGTTAAGGATTGGCCTTCTAAGATCTAATCCATACAAACCATTTGTAAGTAATGTAAATCCATAATAAACTTTATCTTTATAAAAAATAACTCTTATTTTTAATAATAAAGACAAATACCTTTAAATCTAAATAAGAAATAGAAATGATGTTTCTAGTAACAACTTGAACATAATAACAATTATTGAGTTCTAGTTCAAGGCCAAAAGGCAAAGCTATACTACTAGCTCCTAGAGCTAATATAGCAACTCTTGCTCCATTTTTAACTTATAGGTCCACTTCACCTTTCCCCAATGATGTACTCCTTGTTAACATATACATGTTATTACAAATACGAGAACCACACCGAGTATCTAATAGTCAAGAATATGGAACAAAATTAGAAAGATTGATCTCATTTATACACATACCTAAAGAAAAAGCTTCCTTAAGCTTCTTATCTTTCAGGGTAGTAAGATAAGCTGGCCTATTCCTCTTCCACTGTCTATTAACTCCACAATGAAAACATGTGCCCTTCTAATTGCTTTTCTTCTTGATACTACCTTTTAGCTTTGCTACTTTATTAGAAGCCTTTTATTTCTTACTATTAACCTTCTCAGAGCCTTTTTTGGTGCTCTTGAAAGAATCCACATTAAGAATAGAACTGGTTCCTTCTTAGGGTACCCTTATACAATCTTGAGGATATTCAATAGTTTAGAAAATGACACATCCTTTTGATTCATATGGAAGTTCATAATACACTGTGAAAGGATCAAATTAAGAGACTGAAGCACTATATCAATGCTCAACTCATGGTCTATGAAAAAACCTAATTGGCCTAATTTTTCAATATAGTCTTCAGCATGTGTAGCTCCACTGAAGATCCTTCTAGCATTTTACATTAAAATAATGCTTTAGAGAACTAATACCTGTCCACTCTACTTTATGCTCCAAACAACTCCTTGAGATGCAAAATTATAGTAAGAGCATCCATATTCTTATGATGCCTCTGAAGCTACTAGTCAACATCATACATGTAGCTTGTTCAACTCCATAAATATAATGCCAATATCTCTGCTAAATCTCATTAGTTGCGTTTAACTAGGCTCTGGTAGAACAACAATGTCAAGAACATATGATTTCTTTACTTGCCTGAGAATAATTTTCAAGTTATGAAACCAATATGAGAAATTGGGTCTAGTTAACTTGTTAACATCCATGATACTCTTTAACGTTAGATTGGTACTCATCTTCTTCTAACAACCAAAAGATAAAAATAACAAGTATTAGTTTAAGCCATAAAATTAAATAAAATAAGGACTTTAATAAATATTTGGTTGCTCCCCCTATTTTATTCAAAATAATAGCCCTCACTATTAAATCTAGAAATTATCAAATAACTTCGTAGTGAGCTAAGATCCTATTCAAAATAAGTTAATCTTGAGTCACTCAACAAACCAACTCAATTTTAATTAGGTAGATAATAACTTTATCAATCACATCTTATATGACTCCTAGAGATGTTAGATGATAATTCTTTGCCAAAATATATCTTATATATTATTCCTAACCTTGTCTTTAAATTCATATGAACATGAGTTACCCATCCAAATTATACAAATTTGGCTAAGTAGAGCCCATTAATTAAGAGAAAACATATTCGAGTTAAAGGGGCATGGAGTTGCTTAATAAACATTACAATAAATAAAACTTTGGTTTTATTCTTCAATAAGGGAATGAAACAATCATGTTCTAAATACTTAATGTTTAATTGAGGGATTTGAAATTTAAATTTTTTTTGGACTCATCAACATAATATAATCTCATTATATTAGTAATTTCTAATATATTCTAATTATGAAAGAAATTCTTTAAAACCTTTGCTTTTTTTAATTATTGTTTTGATAACTAATTTAATGTAATAATTTAACTACTTAAAAATTAAACTAAATTCCAAGTATTCCAAATGAAAATAATTTTCAAAAATTTTGAAAAATACTTTTTCAAATTTATTAGGTATTCAAATCAATTTAATTTCAATTAAATCGATTTAATTAAATTAAGGATTAGAAACATATAAAAATAAAAATAAAAAAGGTGTGAGGACTGTCTACTGCATATGCCAGTAGCGTCTATTGCAGAAACTTGGTCCGCATATGGGGTGCGTGTAAGATCATTTCCAAATTTAGGGTTCTTCATTTTTTTCATAGTCGCTTCCCCTTCTAGTTCGCACCTTTAGCAACTGTCACCTAGATTTTCTCTGCCATTGTGCTCCTCCCACCTTCAGTGAATCTTTTATTTAAAGAGATTTTTCACTCATCGTTCCCTGGGCAAATTTCCCCCTTTTTGGGTGATTTTTCCCTTTAACAAGTGGTTAGGTACCCACTATCTTCATTGCCTCTAGCAACAAGGAAACACCTTCACCAACAGCATTACCTAATAATCATTCGTACACACAAATACCAATTTAATAACTTAAACTCATAAATTAATTCGAATCTAGGGTGGCATACATCTTTGTTTTCTAGAACAAATAAATTGTATATTGTGTTTCTAATGGGACATACAATTGATTTGTTTTCAGAAACACAAAAATCAAACGGGGCAGTGATGAAATTCATGAAGCATAATAACGTGGGAGGCATGATCTAATTCCAGAAACTTAAGAATAAAGAGGCAAAATAATTCAGGTTCCAGAATGTAGAGAACAAACAAAGGAGGTGTGATAGAAAAATTTCCAGAAAATAGATTCAAGAATTAATTAAATAACAAACCCTAATTCATTAAAACAAGATTTCCAGCCTTAATTTTTATCAAATCAATAACAATCATAAGTTAAACAATTAAAATAGGCTTTGATACCACTATTGGGAAATAAACCGTGATTGCATCACAAGTGCAGCAGAATAGTAAAATTTTAACGGTTTCCATTTAGATCACAATACTTGATTAACTTGAAAAACACAAATCATAAAATATGAAATGGTACCTAATTTGAAACTTCTGTTGAAATCTTTTCAAAACCTTTTCGTTGTGTGAATCATGAGTTATTCATACATCTAGCTTCTAACGGTATCCACAAAGCAGTAAAAAGACATTTAACTCTTTGAGAGGAAATTAGTAGAGGTGCTAGCTCCCTTACGCTTATTCCTATACATAAAAAAGCATTAGTGTTTTATTTTTATTAAAATTAAATATTTCATTTATAATTAAAGTCAAATTTTAATTATAATTTAATTAAATTTTAATAAAATCAAATATCTTATATTTAATCCTTAAAGTTTCTCAAACTTTACAATTAAGTCAAACTTAATTAAAATTGATTTTTCTTTTTTAAACTGCTCATTATGAGTGACTCATTAGGTTTCTAATATGTTGACAATGATTATAAATTATATTCTCATTCATAATTAGAATTAGATAAATTAACACTCTTTTAAAGTTTTTCTTTAATTTTCCAATCAAATAATTTATAATCATTGATTAAGATTGAAATTTAGCAATTTGTCATGACGGCCCAAATGTCAGGTATGTCAAAGTAGTTTGACTTAACCTATCTATATATGGTTATGATATATAATTTAATCCTATTGTCATCTAATGTTCTAATTGGACAGAGTATAGATATAATGTCTACTCTTTTGAATCCAATTATATTTGTTTTTAGAAATTGGTAATTGATTTGTAATTTATATTTGGAAACACCTTTTCAAATGTTCTAACTCTGGCCAAAGAATTCTTTAAACCATTACTAATCAAGAATAGCAGAACATTCTCTCTAATTAATTTAGAGTGAAGAATTCTTTATTTACTTACTCAACTATTTCTATATAGTTCATACCGCATCTAAGTACTTCTGACTGAGCTACCCTAAATGGGTCAGGTCATAAGTAGCATCAAAACACAATAAATCTCACTTGAGATGCCTTGGTAATCTCAAGTCTAGGGATTAACTATACAACCATCATAACGTGGAAATCTATAGATACATAAGTAATATTCCATTTGGGATTCTCATAATCAGGTCAGTTCAGTAAACTTATTCTCCAATAAGCACCCACATGTTTGTTAAAGTATCTCCATACTTTAATTTATAAGATTAATTACTTTCTTCATAAGAAATAAACATAGCATGTGTTTTGTTAACCATTTCATCAATATCCCGTCTTGATGAAACTATAACTAGGAACAATTTAGGAATAATACGTAAATGTAAATTGAATCTCATATTTATGTTCTCATCATAATGTCAATTACACAATAATTGTTCCTGGGATTTTATCTTTAGTGTTAAACCATAAAATGTAATTAACATAATACATAAAGATAAAAATGCCTTTATTAATTAAAATCACAATGTCATATATAAAATTGCAACCAATTGATTGGTTGCAAAGGTATAAACTAACAGTAGCCTTATATGATAATCTTTGTTTTAATTTAGTATAACTTATGAAAAGAAAGATGTTCTCTTATTTTGGTGCATCTCAAGTTATGATTAGTTACAAGAGGATCCACTTTAGGTCACTTTTGAAGAAGTTACTTTCAAAATCTCAATCTCAACCACCTATCGTCCTAAAAATGAAGGTATCTAGTTGGGAGCTAGATCAAAGTCCAAGAGGTATTAGGCATTGAAAATTGATGATGTTTTTTGGGCTTATAGGATAACTTTCAAAACTCCTTTAGGCAATTTCCCTTATAGATTAATGTTTGGCAAATCTTTTCATCTTCTAGTTGAGATTAAATAAAAGTGTAAGGAGGCTTTTGACAAAATAACTTTTGAAATCACTACTAGTGATTCATCATCTAAAAACTGAAGCCTCCCTTTGAGATTATGTTTGATGCAAGTCGTTATGCAATGGGGGTAGTTCCAGAATAAAGAGTGAGAAAAGCTTCACATGCCATCTACTACACTTCAAAAACTTTGACTTCAACCCAACTAAATTTTCCACAACTACAAAAATAGCTTTTATTTGTTGTGTTTGCTTTAGAAAAATTTCATTCATACTTTTTGGTTGCTAAAGTTATTGTTTGCTTTGATCATGTAGCTTTGAAGTACTTGCTTACGAAGAAAGAAGCAATGTTGAGGTTAATCAAATGGATCCTCCTCCTTCGTGAGTTTTATTTAGAGATACGAGATAAGAAGGGGGCAGAGAATAAGGCTGCTAATCACCTCAGCTGATTGATCTGAGAGGAAGAGGAAGTCTGTAACATCCCAGATCACCCGCTTACAGATATTATCCGCTTCACAGTTTTGCTTTTCCCGAGGCCTTCCCAGGAGGTCACCCATCCTAAAACTACTCTCCTCCAAGCACATTTAACCGTGAAGTTCCGATGGTATCTTGTGCATTAGACCATGAAAACGCGTCTGTAAGGGAGAGGTATCCGTACCCTTATAAGGCGTACTTTGTTCCCCTCTCCAACCTATGTGGGATCTCACACTCTCCACCCCCTTAGGGCCCTGCCCTCTTTAGGGTCCAGCCTAGCTGGCACAACGGTTCGGGTACTAGTTCTGATACCACCTGTAACACCCTAGATCACCCGCTTACAGATACTGTCTGCTTTGGGCCTTGGCCCAGCCAAGCCCTCATGTTTTTTCTTTTCCCGAGGCCATCCCAGGAGGTCACCCATCCTAGAACTACTCTCACCCAAGCACATTTAACCTCAGAGTTCCGATGGGATCCGATCCATTAGGCCATGGAAAACACGTCTGTAAGGGAGAGGTATTCGTACCATTATAAGGTATACTTCGTTCTCCTCTCCAATCGATGTGGGATCTCACACTCTCCACCCTTTGAGATAAGTATTTCCAAGTCAATAATTGTTTTATGCCAATTTGACACCTGCACGGTATGTTGATATTATGAATTTTTTAATTACTAAGGTGTCCAATAGAGAAATCAAGTTGATCCTAAAGAAAATAATTCAACCTAATACGAAGGATTGGAGCTTGAGGATGGAAGATACACAATGGGCCTATAGGACGACCTACAAAACACCAATTGGTATGTTCTATATAAATTGATGTTTAGGAGGATGTGCCAAACTCATATGGAGTTGCAACATAAGGCATATTAGGCTATCCAGCTTTGTAGCATGTATCTTGATAAGCAGGGAGTACATAGAAAGTTGTAATTGCAAGAGTTTTCTAAGATGTTGAATGACTCATATGAGAATTCAATGATATACAAAGAAAAGACCAAAGCTTTTCATGACAAGATGATCTCTATCAAAAACTTTACTATTTTTCAAAAAGTGTTTCTTTATCATTCTAGATTTAAATTATTCTCAACTAAGTTTCATTCTTTTTGGGTAGGTTCCTTTGTGGTTTCTAATGTTTTTGTATACGGTGCAGTAGAGATATAGAGCTTGAAAACTGGAAAGACATTTAAGATGAATGGTCATCGCCTAAAGTCAAACTATAGAGGATTCCGAGTGAAGAATGTGGAAGCATTGATACTTGAAGACCCAATTGAAATCACCTAATGAAGAAAACATGAATTCGAGGCAATGAAAATAAACAAAGGCACTACTTAGGAGGAAACACAAGGAGAGATTGCTCCTTTTCCTTTATATTTTTCAATTTTTTTTAAATGCTCCATTTCTTACATATTTAATGTTACATAGAGATAATGTAAGTATTAAATGTGGGGATAAGTAACTTGCTTATTATGTATTTTTAAGTTTGTTTCTTATATATGTTTATGTTCTTTTGGTATGTAAAAAAATAAATATTCTCTCTTTTTCTATTGTTTCTAGGATTATATAGTTATAATTAGAGAGTAGAATTCACTAAAAAATTCATAGCAACTTGGGCTTGTCTTTTTACTGTTGAGATCAGTTAATGTACATTTCCTTTAAAAGAGTTATGACTGGGTGGTAGACATATAGCAGTGAGATTTTAAGCCTTTTAAATTGACAAATCTATATCAGTTTTATTTTCTTTTGTTTATGTGTGACCTTTATGACATGTACATCCTGACTTTGCCTTGATATTCTATTCAAGACCACATATTTATCACACGCGTTAATATGGAAAATGATATATGTATTCTTTTATTTTTTAAGCAACATTAGTCGAATAGCCTACTAATGACATAATGTATTAACTTGTTAGCATTTTTGAGTTTTACTTACCTTTTCTTTTTACGTTAAGCACAGTATAAGCCTTTAACCTAACCAAATATCTTATCCAAGCCTTAAATCTAGTTGAGAATTTATGATTGTTAATGAGTTCCATAGTTGATGTAGTTCCTGTCAAATTTTTGTTTTTGTTTTTGATCTTATAAAAAATGAAAAGAAAAATAAAATAAAAGAAAAGAAGTTATCAAAGACGAAAGTCATTTGTTTTGCAAAGTAATTCATGTTATTCTTTTTTCTTAAAGCTGTATGGTATGGGTGAATTGATTATAATGCAAATAAGAGAGAAATTGTTATGAAGGTTACCCTTTATAGTTATAGTGTATTGCTTATCATTGTTTTTTTTGGGTGATTTCTTCTATTTCTTTGTGCTTCATATGGTTTGAGGTTTGAAGGTCTGAATCTAAGCTATAGAACAAAGTTTTTGCATTCATCGTAACCAATGACATTCAGACTTGATTTAACGTTAATTTTTGCCCTTGATACCTGATTAAGTGTTTTACTTCCTTCACTAGTTCTGATGGATTTTGAACTACATGACCTAAATGTTTCTTATTTTAACCTTTGTCTCAATTAAAACCTTGAAAAATCCTTTGATTCATGATTATGCATATGAATCTTTAGTGGTGGAGAACTGAAATGATATGCAAAGTTATTGAATGTCTTGATCATAAAAGGTGTTAAAGTGTACCTATAGATTGATCTTATTCTTAAACATAACTTGTCAAATTCTACCCCTAGATTGCTTAAATTTTGAAGGGAATAGTTATTGATTAATCAACATTTAATTCTTTCCACGATTTTAAAGGTTATTCCTTTTTTCTTATCACTATCTATTCTTAGGATACATGGTTAAAATGGAAGTATTTTGATTTTGATTTTGATTTTTTGTTTTTCTAGAAGAAAGTAAAAAGCTAAGTATGGAAGAACATGACAAGGCCTTGATTGTTGATATATTTATTCCTTAATGCTTAGTGATAAATGTTATGTTACACTTAAGATACTTACATTGGTTCATATTTCGCTTTATGTATAAGATAGAGGAATAAGAACCAAATTGAGCAAGATCTACATCCTTACGGTTGTTTTATCAATGTTCAATTTTATTTACCTTTTTGAATAAAAAGGAGATGAATTAGAGTTAAGACAGGACAAAGAATGGAAGAATTGGAGTTACTGTGATTTATTTACTGTGCATGGAAATTTTTAACTCACTAGAAATGTCTACAGACTTGAAGATATTGTTTTAAGCAATCTTGAGACCTACACACCTGTGCGAAGACTTACATGGCCATATAGGTGAATTACAAGACTGGTCATGTAGGTGAATTACACGACTGCGTATGTTAACATTGTATCTTTTTGAGGCCATGTAACTCTGTGATTTCTACCAAATTAATATACAAAGTGACGTATACGTCAGTGTAGATGTTCATGTATAACTATGCAACCTTAATTTTGCACTATAAAAGAGAATTTAAGAGGCCAAAAAAGGGTTTGAGGAGATTAGAGGCTTAAAAAGGAGGAATAAACCTTTCCTGTTTAAGTGTTATGAGGAATAAACTTCATCTTTCCAATTCAAAGGGGATATCGAGGTTGACGAACATATTCGAGCATTAATTAAGGTAGTGATGTTGTTCTTAACTCTCTTTTAGGATTGACTATGTTATTCTATGTTTAATATTTTGGATTTATGTATAACCGATTTATATAAGGCTACTAGATTATTTATGAATGGAGTCATTGCTAGAATCTATATTGTAAAAAGTAATTATGCTAATTGATGGTCGAGCATCATTGGGGATAACATAACATAATGTAGTTGTCAGACTTAATTTAGAGAGGTTATTTTAGGTTGTCTGATAGCTAAACGTAATTAACGAGCTTGTTTTAATTAGATACGACCTAAGGGAAAACTAGGATTAATAGTTTCTTAATATATGGTTAATAGTTTGAAAGAGACTTATAATAGCAACATGAAAATTGATTATGCACATTTATGTGAAAGTCGATGTTAAACCGCAAACTGGATTTAAAACTTATCGATTAATCCTAGCAATTTTGTACTATTTGATTTAGTTTATCTTTCATAATTTAATTTTACTTTATTTTATCAATTGAATTCAACCAAATAACCTCTAATCCTATACATTGATTAGTTCATTACAAAAGCTAAACACCCACTCTCTATAGATACAATCCTTTATTAGTACAGCCATAAATTTAGTTGTGTATTTATTTTTGGTATGCTTAACCTGGATCAAAAACAAAATTAGCATTATTTTTATATTGGTTTGTAGCTAGTTCTCATACATGACTTACGAGCATATGTGATTCTCAAGTTGAAACGCTCTAAAATATATTTTTGTAACCAAAACTATAAATACTTATGTCAGAATTAACCTTGGGGACTTCTAGTAGACTTTTTGGGAGACTCTTAATTATTTTTATAGCTTTTCATTATTTCTCAGCATTGGAGGAAGATTGGGAGCAAGAATGGAGAAGTCGGTGAAAACTTCTATCAATTCTTTATTCGAATAATTTCTTTATATTAAGATTTATTTATTTATTTTTTGATTTAATTAAATTAGTGAGTAGAAACCTTAGTTATGTTTAGGGATATAACTTGTATGAATTTTTTAGTTATCAATATATTTGATTATTTAGTTTGTTGAATTTATTATCTTATTCTTAATTATAAAGTTTACACCTAATCACTATAGATTTGATCATCAGAATTGTATGAAGGACCGATAGGTGAAGTGTGATCTATGAACTAGGAGAATAAACACTCTAGCATTAGAGAACAACAATATCCTAGACTTTAATGATAACCATATAGGTTGACTTTACTTAATGAATTTGATTAGGTTAAATTATGCCTTGAGAGGTGATAATTGCCTAATTAGATATATCTGTATGCCTCGACATAGGGCATAGATAATTTAGATTAAATTTTGTTTCAATGTGTATAATTTAGTGTTTGATAATAGAAATTCCATATAAGTAAACCCAAAAACTCTAACATTTGTCTCACTAATTTTTTCTTAGTTTATTTATCTTATTTTCTTTAGTTTAGAAATTAAATTCTCTTTATTTCTATTTAGTTTCATTGTTTAACTTAGATTAAATGGATTTGGGGATTTTGTTCTTTGGGGAATCATACACTGGAATCCCTATATTTTTAGTAAACTACCTTTAATTGACTATATACATTTACAAATATAAACTAAATCAATAGGTCATAAAGAAGTCTTGAAATTTAATGGCCATATAGAGATCTTTAGTTTATATTTTTTCCCCAAATAAAATTGGATTTATAATTATTAAGTGTATACACTTATTTGGATAGATAAGAACTATGTTCCAATAAAGAGTAAGAGTGAAGGGGTATGTATTTGTGTAAGATGGATTACCTCTCATTGGTAAGTGTTTGAGTGAGCTTGGTTACTTGACCTTAAGGTTTAAAAGAATGAATGCGTCATAAGAATTCATATATTATTAGCATTACAATAAAAAATAAAAAATTGGTTAGAAAGACTAGTAATCTGCTAGATAACTGAAACATAAAATGCTTCCCAAACTTTAATAATAAGGTATTAAGCAAAATCATCTTCCTTTAATTACTCACACAAAGTGTCTAGATGAACTCATTAGGCATAAGACTTTGTCTTTTAGAACTCCAACTCATTGGCATTAGTTTTTGGGTTAAATAGGGTGAAGGAAATGGTTGGGGAGTTTAAATCCTACATTTATAGGTTGTTTGTTTGAGTATCTTATGAGGCATTATGGTAAGAAATAATTTTTAGATAAAAATAAAATAGAAATACTAAATCCGTATAATATTGTTATCCTCTATTAAATATATCCTAACCTCCATAACAATTATACTCAATGCCAATCAATTCAAAGATAGCCAGAATCTATCGTATTAACTAAGAACAAGGTGTGAATGATTTACAAAATCTAAAGTTCTTAAATATTGAAGAAAAATGCTTGAATGAGACTTTGAAATCTAAAGAAAAGCTTTGAGTTTAAAGAGATAAT
Source organism: Erythroxylum mucronatum (assembly GCA_027563825.1). NCBI lineage: Eukaryota > Viridiplantae > Streptophyta > Magnoliopsida > Malpighiales > Erythroxylaceae > Erythroxylum > Erythroxylum mucronatum. The sequence goes on from JAOSBP010000008.1 coordinate 26,617,863, forward strand.
TCCTTGATTTTTCATGAATAGGATTTAGGAAATTGTAATGTTTCAGAGAAAAAAAATGTTCCAAAGATTTGAAACTTTAAAACCTAATTTTGGAAGTGATTTAGGATGACATTTGGGCAGTTTATCTTATAAGGGGGTGTTAGGGAGGTAAAAGATATAATATCATGGAGAATGAAAATGAGATATTAGGGTTTTAAAACATCTTGCATGGGGTCTTTGGTCGACCAAATAAAAAACCTTCAAAGGCTTGTGAATTTTTTTGCATTCTTTCCTATGTTCCTTGGTTCATGGTTCCTTGGGAAAAATTGCTTCATACAAATGAACTTTTAAACTAAAGTGTTTGTGCATATATCATCTTAATTTTGTTTTAAATTTTATTGAAATAATCAACACTAAGGAATTTTATAAATATATGCATTGCTTGGTTCAAAATTATCAATGAATTCTTCTTTTATATTGTCATTCTGAATATTGTCTGTCAAAAATTAATTTTTAAAAGTTAAACTGGGTTTTTGGTAGATGTATAATGAATGTCGGTAAGTTTTACTTCGAACTCCTTAAGTTATTGTCTAATCTAAAGAAGTTGAGCGAAATAACTTCGTAATGCTTCATACCCTATCTTGATTATGGATAGGGAACTGAAGTTTGTTTTTTTTTGAAAATTTTGAATAAATTAGGCCTTAAGGGCAAGTCAAGAAGTCTTATAATACAAAGAATAAGTCAAACAAAAGATTTAACTACAATGCAGTCAAGTATGAAAGAGCTTAAAACTTTGCATAGGTGAGATCCCTTGGCAACAACCCTTCATCCCTATTAAATGTCGCAGTCCAATTTTGAAGGCAATCTGAGCATGTGATTCACTGGAGGATCGACTAGGAGGCAGGAAAAGTGTACTTGAATCGTCCCTAACTTTTGCAATGGAGACTATGGCTATGTATGTGTCACGTTACGCATTTCTTTGTGTGGCACCTATTGTTAGATGCCACTACTAGAACTTGTCATGCATTCTAGTATTGAAGAACTTGTCATACATTTTAGTATTGAACTAAATAGGAACCATGCAGAAGTTTCTATTTTTGTGCACATATTTGGAGTTGAATGTCATATAGTAGAATTGGTCTTAGGATGTGATTTGATCTTGGAATGTTCTTAGATTTCTCTTGTCCCATATCGTAGTGATTATCGAAGATAAGGCAATCCAAAAACACATGTGCACTGTGTTATTTCTGTATTTTGGCCGTAGTGTGTGTAGACTTTCTAGTTTGGTAGTTACCCCATTTGGCAGGCACCTGTAGCAAATCTTTAACCATATGTTGCTGATATAATCATATTTGAAGAATAAGTGTTCACCTATTTCTTTTGCTTGTCTGCATAGATAACACCAATTTGGAAGTTGTGTGTATTTGGCCAGTTTATCCACTGTTTTTAATCTTCCTGTCATTACAAG
>JAOSBP010000008.1:26641940-26655465 GCA_027563825.1 Erythroxylum mucronatum
ATAAAATCCTCAATTTATTCCAACCAAATGAAAAATTATCAAACTAAAACCTCAAAATAATTTAAACAACTTATTTATCAAATGAAAGGAATCGGGGCCCAACATCCATTCAATTTGTTGTGTTACAAAAATTAAAAACTTTTCTTACTGGTTCTTCTAAGAAAGGTATTGGATGAACAGATCAAGAATTTTAAAATTATCTATTTTGCAATTTTATCTCATTATATGTATGATATTGCACATTTAGAATTATTGCTCTAGTGTCTTACATGATTGTTATTGTGCTGTAGAGGATCATGAAAAGTTAAGTCGTTATGTGTCATATGTAAGTGGATCGTTAGCAGGTTGTATGGCTATGCTTAGATCATAATGTTTGATCTTGTCTGAATGATATTAGCTTCACAAGGTGAACCTAAGGTATGAAATATGATTATAGTCTACCATGTGGTATCAAATTGATATTTCTTTAAGTTAGTTAAGATGGCCTTCATTTGGTGGGGTTTAAGATGTCCTTTTCTATTCCTTTTCATGTTTAGAGGTCCTTTATGTTCTTCTTTACATTTAACTATGATAACTTTATATGAAATGTTAAACAATCTTGACAGCATATAGAAAAATGTCTAAGTGGTAGCTACAACTCTGACATAGTTAACTTGCCTCAATCAAGTTTTAAATTCATTACATAATTTTAGGACCAAATCCAAATGTTTGGCATCATCATTTAGTTATTGTGTTATTGTTTGGCTAAGAAGTGTCTACATTAGGTTTATCCAACAATGAGGTTTGCATTTGTTGATATTATCATAACTCAAGGCATCAGGGGACTATATTCTAGATTATCACCAACCTTGGTTGAGATTGTTCCTTATGTTGGCCTTCAGTTTGGTATCTATGATATGTTCAAGTGTTGGACCATGGTATGAGTTTTCATTCTTATTCTCTGTTTAAGATGCTACTCTATAAAAGTTACTATTTTTTGGAGCGTAGAAGCAGAATTGATACTTGCACATTTACTCTTTTTTTTGGATTGTCACCATTTTCCCTTATCTATTCTCAAGTTTCAAGCTCTGAATCACTTACCAAATACTACTAGGAATCCTTGGAATTAAGCAATTTGTTCTTCTAGTTGAATTTACTACGTGCGGTTTACATACTTGTTTCAATCATTGGCTAATATTTCATTATGATTTGTGTAAACGTATGCTTAGCTACTTTGAATTGTGACAAATTTTTTACTAGTTTGATTGTAGGCCTAAAATAGTTACACCTCACCTAAAGTAAGCTCAGCAGACACTGAACTCTGAAGCTTTGAGTATTTCGTATGTGGGTTTGTTACCGAGATGTGCGCCAAACTTGTCTATCATCCCCTTGACGTCGTCAAGAAAAGATTCCAAGCAAGTTTCTAACCTTTTTGAGGTCTCACTTCATAGATTCTTTTGCTTTCATAAACTCAATTTCTTCTTAGTACTACAAATTATGCCTCATGTCAACCTTATCAAAAATTTCTGAGCATATTCAATATTTTAAGCAATTAACAATAAGACCAAATCAAGGAAATCACCAAGTAGTGTTCATAATCCATTTTCCATTTCTGCATGACTTTTCAGCGGTAACCTGCATGTTCAATAACACAATTTTTGCATATGTTGATATAGTAGCTAGTTAACAATAAAAGCACACGTAACTTGTTGAATATGTAAAATGATGAATTTTACAAGTCCTTATGGACTATATATTATATATAAATATAGTTTTTTCGTCATTTACATTTAGTAGTACGTACGCAATTAAGAAGTATATTAATATCTTCATATTTTTTAATGTATATATGGATGTTGTTTACATAATGACAAGACTTCAATTTTACGTTAAATAATATTGATAATGAAAGAATAAATTTTTGTTTTTATTATTGCAAATTGTTGCCTAAAAATTTTCATTTTGTTGTCTTATAAAGACTTAAAAGTGTTGCAATATCTATTTAACATTGTTGTTATATTTTGAAACTAATTTGTTGCCTTAGTCAAAATTTAAAGCGACATTTTTTATTTTGTTGCTTAATCAAAAAATTATGTTGCCTTATACTTATTGCAGTGCCACTTTTTGTAACGATATGAATTTTGTTACCTTAATGACAAGGCAACGATAATTATACTTATAACTAAGCTTTTGTCTATTTACTAAAGCACTTTTTGTCGTGGTGATTCTCTACTCCTTGAAAATATCCACTATTTCTTTTTTTCAAATTTTATATATACATGAGCCCAAGCTTATAAGAATAATAGCTATATCACCCTTCTTAATTGTTTTGTCCTCCTATAACCACCTTACTAATTTCATATTTAAATTATTTCTTACAAATGAGGCAATAGTCCTTGCACTCAAAGAAAAGGTGAGTAGGCGTCTCACTTTCATCCTTACATTGAGGGTACTAGTCTTGGATATTAAGGAACCTTATTCCATGTTTAATGGTTAACAATATTAAGAAAGATATTACTAAGGCTATGTTCTTGTTCTAAATTATCTCATACCAACTCATTTTCTCACTAGCTCCTCTTAATACTTCTTGTTCTAAACTATCTTATACCAACTCATTTTCTCACTAGCTCCTCTTAATACTTCCATGCATGACCTGTTTGTAAATTTGCAACTTGAGTAATGTATCTGTCCTCCCCCTCTGAATCTAGATTTTGTTATTCAGGTATTACTTGTGTGAGTGTAGGAGAATTTGATCCATTGGTTACCTATGATCCATTCTTTCACTTAACAAGCTCTAGAAATAAGTGCTACATATGAACTTGGAAGTTGGAATGCCATAAAGGTCCCATTTTTCTCCAATTGTCATGATACAATGAAGTTCTTTCACTATACCCTATTTTACAATTTAAGGAGTATAATAAGTGTTAGTTTATACCCTATAGTCAATCAGTTAGTTGTAGTTTACTGATAAAATAATTTAAAGGAATTCTTTATATATACATATTTAGATGTATATGATAAATTTCATGGGATAACTAAAACACATTATGTTTTTCCTTATGAAGTTTTTGATCTCATAGACTAAAGCATGAAGATACTTAAACTAACATGTAGGTGTTTGTTAGATAACAAGTTCATCGAACTAACTCCATATGATAAATTCATTTGAAGCACTACTTGTATGTCTATGGAAGTTCTTATTGTGATGATTATATAAGTGATCATTTGACGTGAAATGTCCAAAATTATATTGTATAGGAATTGTTATGTTCTGATACTACTTATGACCTATTATAATTAAGGATAACCCAATTTGTAGTCATTAGATATAACATGAATTGTATAGAGGTAATTGAATGAACAAGATAGGATTCATCACCCTAAAGTAATTAGGAGAATGTTTTGTTATTCTCAATTAGTATTGATTTGAAAAATCATTAACAAGGTGGAATGACATTATATAAATAGTTTACAAATTTCATTAATTGAATCAATAGCTAATGGCTGTGAACTAATATGATTGGACTCAAAATAGACAAAATATTAATTTCATGCTCTATGTCTAATCGAAATATTGTATGATGTAAGGATCGAATTATATGAAAAATCATGCATAGAAAGGTTAATTAAAAATCACTTTGACATTCCTAAATATTTGGGTGGTCATGATATGTAAGATATCAATCTTGATCTATGGATATAAATTGTTTACTTAGAGAATTAAAGATAAATTAAAGAAATTTAATTTATCTAATCCTAAATATGATTTAGGATTTTAATTTATATCTAAGACACATATTTGGAAACTTAGTGAGTCACACATAAAGATTGGGTTGAACAGAGTGAAGATATTTTAATCAAATTGGACTTTATTGTAAAGATTGAGAAATTTTATAAATAAATATGAGATATTTAATAAACAATGATCAATTATAATTATAATTGGTATTTAATTATAATTAGGCATAATTGGTATTTAATTATAATTATTTATAATTCTACTTAAAGTTTAATTGAAATTAGAATTAAATTTCAATTAAATTACTAAAATATCTAAAACTTATTATAAATAGACTTAAGATCTAATGGAGCTAGCACTGCTTGTCTAACCCTCTCTATAATAGTTAAAGAGTTCTCTTAACTCATTTTGTGAATACCGTTAAATATGGACAATGTACGATTACGATGGTTGAGACGAGTCAGTTTTAAAAATGGTTCAAGGGATAGGGAAAAAAAGGGATCAAGCTTCCATTAAGGCACAAAATACGGTACAAAATAAGATTCATGCTTTATTTTGAATTAATTGTTAATCATTTTATAGAAGTTAAGTGATCTTGACTTTCAGGAAATTAAATACGAAAAAGTTTTGTAATTATTCTACTATCGCAAAATTAGATTCTGACCCTATCTTCCAATAGTGGTATCAAAGCTAACTTTAATTTTATGATTAACTTGATTAAAGTGTTTGATTTTTATTGGTCTTTTATTATAAAATTGATTATTCTTTAATCCCTCATAAACCTTAATTTACTAAAACAAATTATATTTTTTAAATACGAAAAGTTCATATTGAAAGTTTATGAGAAGTTGCTTCAAGTACCATAATTGGAATTGATAGACAAATTGCAATATGGAAAGTTCAGCATGTACTTTAAATCTAGAATTGTTCTAATATTCTTATTAGAAAAGAGTCAAATATCCACTTGGTTATTGATCTATCTTATTGTCTTGGTTTGGTTAAATTATGGTGCTTGTGGTGTTGTTGGGCTTGTGGAATAAGTTGTTGGCTATTGTTGGTGTTGTGAGTTGCTGATCATGCAAGTGGGTGGTTGAATAAGGAGGCAGTGATTGTCAGTGATGGCTCCTAGAGCAAAGGCATAAATCGTATCTGGATGCAGCCATTCTCACTGGTAGAAGGCACAGTTGTTGCCTAGCTGACGACATTTAGTGAACCGGACGTTGCTGCCTCTACGTTGCAATGTGGAGAAGAGGTCAACTACAGACGCTAAAGAAGACAAATGCAGTGTGTGGTGGTTGTTGGAGGCACATAGTGGCAGGAGCAGAAAAACGAGGCAGCGGCGAAACCCTAAATGGAAAACGACGGGGCACTTGTAAGACACACATCCCACATAGAACACAACGTCTGGGCGATAGAAGTTGTGCCCGCACCTAAATGAAAATGTAATGGCGCATTTTTTAATTATTATAAGCTTTAAACCTTTCTTCTAATTTAATTAATTTAATTGGGATTAAATAGGTTTTAATTCCTAATAAATATAGAAAATTATTTTCTAATTGTTTAAATTTTGTTTTCAAATGGTTGAGTTTATTAGTAATATTTTGGAATTTTGTCTAATATTTCAAATAATTGAATTATTATATTAAATTAATTATCAAATTAATAATTAAAATCAAGCTAATGTTTAAAAGAGTAATCATTCATAATTAGATTATATTAGATAATTAACAAAATGAGATTATATTAATCAAGATAGGGTCTTAATTTCAAAATTAAATTAATTGTTTTTAATATGATTAAGATAAATAATTAAATTGATTCATAATTAATTGTAGAAAAGTAGTTTCTAAATTAGAATTAACTATTGTCAATTAGAATAAATTTAATTAATTAGACTCCTCATAATTAAGAAAATTGTTTCTTAAGTAAGTAAGAAGGATGTTTCTTAATTAAAGTTTATTTATTTCAATTTGATCGAGATAAATTAAATTTAAGGCTTTATCTGTTAGAGATTTATTATTCAATTTATTTAGAAATTGTTTCTTTGTTTATAAAAAATAAGTTTCTTGATTTATTAAAAAAAGTATTTTTCTTAGTTATATTTTGAATTATGTTTTCATTTATTAATTAAGAAAATTGTACTTTCTTTAATATTTTGAAAATAGTTTTCTAATTTATTATAGATAGATTTTCTAATAAATTAAGAAAATAATATCTAAATAAATAATTTAAATGACTTTCTTAATTAATTAAAAGTGTCTTTATTTAATTTTGAAATTAGTTTCTTTTGATATTAGAAAATAGTTTCCTAATTAAGGACAAGTAATTTCTAATTAGATTAGATGTATTTTCTAATTGGAATAGATTGTGATACTTATATAATTTAGAAAAACAAGTTTTTCTAAATTATAATAATTAAGAAGCATAATTTGTTGAAAATTTTTTCAATTTAATTTTAATGAGTCAAGAGAATTGGAAATTGTTTCCCATTCAAATCAAATTAAATTTCTATTTGTAATAGAAATAATATACAATATTTTATTGAATAAATATAAATACTAAACTAATATATATATAAATTAATAGGAAAATTAAATTCAATTTGAGATCACAAAAATTTAATAATTAATAATATATGGAGGAAATGAAAAAAGGAATTAAAATTTAATTTATACCTTACAGTCAATCGATTGGTTGTAGTTTAGTAAAATAATTATTTAAAGGCAATCTTTATCTTATACATATTCAAATGTATACGATAAAGTCTATAGAATAAATAATTAAAATTATGATTAGATTATAATATGACATTTATATTGTATTTTGTATTATATCTAAATTGTTCCTTGTCATTGTCAAATTGAGACTAGATATTACTAGAGTGTAAAAAGACTAATACACGTTATGTTTCATTCTTACAAAAGAAGTAGTCAATCTCATATATTAAAGTATAGAGATACTTAAACAAATGTGTAGGCGCTTACCAAAGAACAGCTCATTGAATTGATCCCATGTGAGAATTCTATTTGAAACATTACCTGCTTGTCTATAGAAATTATCTTTGTGATAATTATATAAGCGATCCTTTAATTTAAGATCTCTAAAGTATTTTATATAAGTGTTATTATGTTTTAAAACTACTTATAACCTATTTTAGTTAAGGATAGCTCAATTAGTAGTCATTAGATATAGCATTAACTATACAAAAATAGTTGAGTAATCAATATAGGATTAATTATCCTAAAGTGATTAGGGAAGATATTTCATTGTTTCGATTAGTATTGATTTGATTTTATTTATTTTTTTGATGATGGTGGAATGACACTTTGCAAAATAGTTTTAAAATTTCATTAATAGAATTAATTACTAATAGTAAAAAAAATAATATGTTTGGATTTAAATAAAGTATACATTATTTTCATGCTCTATGTCTAATCAAAATATTATATACTGAAAAGATTAAATTATATAAAAAATAATATACAAAAAGATTAATCAAAACTATTTTGACATTCCTAAATATTTATGTGGTCATGATGCATTACTAGATATCAATTGATATATGGATATAAATCATTTAATTTAAGAATTAAAGATAAATTAAAGGAGTTTAATTTATCTAATTCTAAATATGATTAAGAGTTATAATTTATATTATTGCCACAATCTAATGGATGATATATAAACAACGAATTGAAGAAAAAAAAGATGTTTTAATTAAGTTGAACTTGATTATAAAGTTTGAGAATTTTTATGATTAAATTTGAATTATTTAATAATGGATGATATATAATCAACGAATTGAAGAAAGAAAAGAGGTTTTAATTAAGTTCAACTTGATTGTAAAGTTTGAGAAGCTTTATGTTTAAATATGAGTTATTTAATAAATAAGGATCAATATAAGATATTGGATCTTATTTAAATAAATAAGAATTAATTGTAGTTTTAACTAAAGTTTAATTGAAATTAGAATTTTATTTTAATTAAATTATTAAAAGGTCTAATCTTATTATAAGTAGACTTAGATTCTAAGGGAACTAGTACTTCTTACCTAACCCTCTCTATAACAGTTGTAGAGTTCTCTCAACTAATTATATAAAAGGTTGAACACCTATGTAACTATAATAGTTAAGATGAACCAATTTTGGAAATAGTTTAAGGGAAATAACAAGAAAAAGGATCAAAGTACTAATTGTGATTTATGCTTTATCATACATTATATGTTAATCATATTATATAATTTTAATTGAACTTAGCTTTGGAAAGTCAAATGAAAAAAAATTTGTTATTATTTTGCTATGTGTGGAATTAGATCCTACCCCAATTTCTCCAACATTTTTTAAAAAATAAATGTTAATTGTGATATATGTACATATCAAATGGAGATATTTGCATTATTAGTTTTCAATTAATATGTAGTTTTCTACATAAATTGATAAGTGATAAATGTGAAATATAAAATTGACGATTAATAAATATATAAAGATCAATTTACGAGGTTTTATTCAATTAGATTTTATAATATGTTATATTTGTTTTTTAATTTCTTTTCTAGAATCATATCGAAGTTGCTTTAGAAAGTATAAGGACAAACATATGATAAATTGTAAGCAAATTGCCTACATTTTGATTCATTTCGTTAACTAATTAATAATTATATATAATTAACATGTCTCGTTTAAATAAAAGTAATATTTAAATATTTTGTTTATACTAAAAATTAAATTTTCAATTTTAAGTGAACAAGAAACCCGTTTCCTTTGTTTTTTATTTCATTCTCTATAAAATTTATATAGTAGACAATAAAAGTACTTTTCCCGAGTAGTTACTGAGGTCAGTCTGAGCGAAGGCTTTATTCGAAAGATCACATCTTTCTGTTCAAATGTTGGGACTGAGTATACAGATTACTATAACATACTAGAGAACGAAGAAAACGGGGACTAAAGCACAACATTTCATGCCACATGTTTTGTCCCTTTAAACCAGTCCTTTTCCATCCACTGTTTCTTTCCACCCATACCCATCTTTTGTTCTTTTCCTCTTCCTTTTCCCCCCACTTGCTCTCTTTTATATATGTTCTTTGTTTCTCATATAAGCCAAATACTTAAATCCAGGGCTTAATTTAGATGGTAAGGCGATAACTATCATAATCCAAGTTAGTGTGAAACTGAACTACACTGTTCTATGTCATCTTCCTACAAAAAAAACCTTTTATTATTATTATTATTATCATTTGGTAACTTTAAAAGCATTTGATATGACGGAATTTCTGCACTGATTCATCAAATCACTGCCGTTAAGAAAAGGAACCCAGAGAATGATGTCACAGACCAAAATTCAGACACACTTACATCGTGCTGAAAAAGCACAGTACCCTAGCTTTTGGAGTTGTCATAGGTTAGTTACGTTGTTGTGCTGGAGATATTTTAGCTGTATTTTCCTGTGATCCGTGTCTTTTGGAGTCGTCTTTCAGTACTTGCACCAACTTTGAAGAAAGACTAGTCTCTACTTTTTTTGTTTCTTTTTAGTTAAGGAAGAAAACTGGGGTAACGTTATAATAGTGCAAAAGGATCCAAATGGTGACAGAGATAGTCCTTAGTTATTTGAGCCAGCTTCCAGGTTCTAGCTATAGCTATGGAGAGATTAATATATCCTCCCAAAATGACGAGGGCTTCCAGTGGTGAGTGGTTAAGCTAAAGCAATAAATTCAGGTAGTTCTATTTTTATTTTTCTCTTAAACATATAATGGAAGCATGGAAGAAGAAATAGTGGAATATGGGATAGAAAATGACAGCTGCTTCCTGTCTTCCCAATTTATGCCTGTCCTATATACGCCAAAGCACATGCTCCTATTGCACGACATGTCTGTTCCATTTCCATGCTTACACGAACTATGACCTAATTACCCTACCATTACATGCATGATGATCACCAACTTCTTTTCTCTTCTTCGATCTCTGGCAGAGCATATGTATATGTGTACACAGAATGTTCACAATTTATGTATATATATTATTAATGAGAATAATGATGGGGCCACATGAACTCAAGTCGCAATCTCTAATTACTTCTCATCAGTCATCTCCCCCACTTATTTAATTTTTCTGTCTTAACTACACTGTAGTTGGCCACCACCATCGAGCATCTTCTTCTAGGAAATGCATGGAAATGGATATGCTAAAGGGAAGTTGAGAGGATATAGAAATGTATGCTGAGTTTATTTTTGGGAAATTAAATTTATGCACAAGGATGACATCATGTAGCAGAAAACCTATATAACAGTAGTAGTATCCACATGGCCACCAGATTTATGTAATGTAACCAAATGAAAGAGATAAAAAGAAAAAGGTGAAAAAAGAAAAACACCAAAAAGGAAGAGTAGTGACAAGATATTATTATAGCAAGAAGTCACATTCACATTCAGGATATGGTTATAGCAATGGAAACTGACTTTTGAAAAGAAGTGTAGGAAGCTCGTGACCTTAGCGCGACGCTATACTTAGCTGCCCCTTCCCCGACCACCCACCGACAGTAAAACCCACCAAACTACTGTTGGCTTGAATTTAACATTGCTATGGCTACTATGGGACCTGATTGTGGTAATTAGCTCCTGGAAATTAGGACAATGTCCCTTTGAAGTCACCCCACATGGAGTAGACATGCTGGCAAGGGCAAAGACCAGCTTTTAATTACCCCACTCCTGGTTGGAATGATGTGGATGGCAATGTACTGTGTATTCGAAAAGCTAAAAGAACTCAATACCTATATTGGCCCTATTGAAGGTGGTTCAAACCCCGACACCGATAGGGACAACTCCAATTTGCAACACAATTGAGGAGAGGTGGTCGACGAGGTCGCAAATATATCCGGTTCCTTGGACACAGGCAAGTGGGCGTCTGATCATAACAAGTACCCGGTCATGTGCAATTCACATGTGATGATGAGGCTCAAACCCACACTGATACTGGATGGATACTATTGCTAATACCTGCATCTAACATCTACATGGAATGGACATTATTTCTCTGTTTTTCTACCCCTTTTCCTCGTTTAAGATGAGACAACTAAACCAACCAACCAGCCATTCAATCCCACACATACTTGTGCCAGTAAGTGTTTCAATAAGTTGCAGGCACTTGGCCTTTTGTCCTCAAAACAATTAACCCAACCAAAAGCATTTATGATGGTTCATAAATTAGTCATCCATGTCAGACCACAGCAATGAATAAGAACAATAGGAATTTTATGTAAAAGTTCTGAAACTTAAGAAGACAAGAGTAGGTTGAATATGTCCATTCCTCCTGGCCCATCTTCACAAAGATCACTCTCCCATAAAAATTGAAATACATCAATCAAAATCATCACATTTCTTGCGCCACTTGATTTAACTCAAGTCTTTTTCTTTCATTGCTGCTGCCAGATTCAAGGACTTGAAAACTTAAACGCAGCAACACATGCATCTCATATAAAAACATTTACGTAATGATACGTGCATATAAACCGTATGTAAATATACAGCAACGGAAGCTTAATGGAAATTAATACCTCTAGCCATTGCTCAGTCGATGATCCTCTTGTCTCTGAGTTTCTAAATTTAGCCTCTCTCTATTGCACGATCGATGGTGTACTCTAGTGCGTTAGTGAGGATAGGGACCCAAAAACACCCTTTATATCTGTCTCCACACCTCTATCCATCACAGAGGAAAAAGCTCGGAAGTATGGGCAATAACATGTGTACACGTGTGTGCAGAGGGTAAATGTATTAAATGGACCACACATGAATAGTAGGAAGGTTACGTAATTTTAAAAAATCTTACATTCTCTCACTTAGATCCATTTAACCCATAACAAACATAACAAGAAATTAAATATATGAATAATGGCGATAGGTTCTCTTATAGTGAGTATTATCTTCCTTGTATTAAATATATAAAACTTCTTATTACTAACCCTTAAACTTAATGAATAAATCATATGTTGGTCCAAATTAAATGACGTTTCTTAAAACCAATCAAAATATGTGTGCACAAAATATATAAGAAAATATCAAACTAAATAAGGGTTTCATTAAATCAACAAATGTACAACAAAATCACCTTATAGAACCAAGTCCCATTTGCGCTATGTAATCCTTAAACTGCTTAGGTGCCATGCCTTTAGTTAAAGGATCCGTAATTATTAAATTAGTGCTAATGTGTTCTATGACAACTTTCTTTTCCTTAACACGTTCTCTTATGGCTAAATATTTAATGTTGCTATGCTTACTTCGACTTTCACTCTTGTTATTTTTAGCCATAATGACCGCAGCAGAGTTGTCGCAATACAACTTTAACAGCTTAGAAATTAAATCAACAACTCTGAGCCCAAACATGAAACTCTTCAACCATACACCATGCAAGGTGGCCTCAAAACATGAGACGAACTCAGCCTCTATAGTGGAAATAGCAATCAGGGTCTGCTTGGCACTTCTCCAAGATACAACTCCACCAGCTAGCATGAATATATAACCAGATGTTGATTTCCTTGAATCAATGCAGCCAGCAAAGTCTGAATCAGAGTATCCAACTACTTCCAAGTTTTCAGTTCGCCTGTACATAAGCATGCAGTCCTTTATGCACTGAAGATGTCTCATAACCTTCTTCACAGCTTTCCAGTGGTCAATACCTGGATTACTCTGATATCTTCCTAACATTCCAACGGTATTTGCAATGTCAAGTTGGGTGTAGACCTGAGCATACATAAGGCTTCCAACAGCTGAAGCATATGGAATGTTCTTCATGTTTTTCTGCTCAAAGTCATTCTTTGGGCATTGATTCAAACTGAATCTATCACCCTTAACTATGGGTGCTACACTTGGTGCACAATCTTTCATCCGAAATCTCTCTAAAATTTTGTTGATATAAGTCTCTTTAGACAAACCCAAAATGTCTCGAGATCTTTCTCTATAGATCTTGATGCCAATGACATAAGATGTCTCACCCATATCTTTCATATCAAAATTCTTTGAGAGAAATTGTTTCATCTCATATAGCAAACCTTTATCATTAGTCACAAGCAAGATTTCATCCACTTACAACACAAGAAAATAAGCCTTAGTCCCACTAATCTTCTGGTATAAACACTGGTCCATTATATTCTCTTCAAAACCGAATGAAGTGATAACCTCATAGAATTTTAAATACCACTACCAGGAGGCTTGTTTTAACCCATGTATGGATTTACTAAGCTTGCAGACTAAATGCTCACCATCACTAGAGGGGAATCCTTCAGGTTGTTTCATGTAAGCCTCTTCCTCTAGTTCACCATTGAGGAATGTCGTTTTCACATCCATTTGATGTAACTCAAGATTAAAATGAGCTACTAATGCCATGATTACACAAAAAGAATCTTTCTTAGATACAGGAGAAAATGTCTCCATGTAGTCGATTCCTTTCCTTCGAGTGAACCTTGGCAACAAATCTTGCTTTATGTCTCTCAAGGTTGCCTCATGAGTCTTTTTTTGTCTTAAATACCTACCTACATCTAATGGTTTTCACACCATTTTCCAACTCAACGAGATCCCAAACTTAATTAGATGCCATAGAATCCATCTCATCCTTCATAGCATTGTACCATAAGTCCGATTCCTTAGCACTCATGGCCTATGAAAACATTTCAGGATCATTTTCGGCTCCAATGTTGTAATCTAACTCTTGTAGATACACTATATAATCACTAGGTATTGTTAACCTTCTAACCCTTAGATCTCCTCAATGTCGTATCATCATCCTTACGAGGAACTTGTTGCTCAACCTATTGTTTAACTGG
>JAOSBP010000008.1:26677698-26688287 GCA_027563825.1 Erythroxylum mucronatum
AGAGTAATGGTCGGGTAACCATTTTCTTGGAAATGATAACACTTTTTCTATAAACGAAATCACCTTTCCATTCCAAGCCAGGATCCATGTGAATATGGAAATAAAATACCTTTTTGAAAGCAACCGAACAGAGTTTAAAATGGCAGGCCACGAGTACCGGGCCTACGGGCAATGGAACTTATTCTCCCAAGATATCATATTAAATTGCACGTTTAACAAGAAACTTGCCATTATTCTTCACTTGACAACAAAAGGGCAAAAAGCATCTCGACTTTTATTCCTTGCGCGAATTCTAACGTTCCACCGAAATTTTATACTAAATTTGAGTAAAAAAAGAATGCTCTAAGAATTTTTTTACTAAATTTAGCGTTGCTCTAATCACTCTAAATTTTACACCAAATTTTTATTTATTTATAAAATTAAAATTAAATTATTATTTTTAATTAATTAATATATACTTTATAATAAATTAATATTATTTAACAAATATAATTAGTATTATTGCAACAACAAATTAATAACATATACAAATATAATATTTTTATTATAAATTTAACCTCTAATCATATGAATTACTATATCATTCCTGCAAATGTTCAATCAATACATTATGAAATTTACAATGAACTTATTTATCTTTAATTTGTTTATGTCTAGCAAGGAATTCTTGAAATATAATTATATCATCTCTATTAATATTAATTTTAGGAGCTGACGTTTTGCTCGAATCTTGTATGACCGCTTGAGTATCACGTTCGTTCTCAATAATAATATTGTGCATTATAATGTATGCTTACATAATATTATGTAATATGGATTTCAAAAACGTGCCGATTATTTAATAATTGCAAACTGTGACTAGAGAACTTCAAATGCATGGTCGACATCCTTCTTACTTGCTTCTTGCATCTTCATGACTAACTTCTCTTTTAGGCTTTGGGGATCATGAATGGTTTGTACCAAGGTAGAACATTTTGGATAAATACATATTTTATTAATGAATTTATAACAATTATAAATAAATGTTAAAAATAAATTTAATATTATATTCAAAATTACTATTATTTTAAATGTCTCAATAAGATATTTGTAAAGATATGCTTTGTGTAAAGTAATATATATTTTAAATTTAATTATTTAGTAAATTATATAAATAAATCAAATTGTGAGAAGAACATAAAAGGAATATATTAAAAAATAAGCAATGTTGTCTTTTTACAACTTTTGATACATAAATAATAACACACTAAATTTAGTATTTATTTATTTTTGAAAGTAATTTAGTATTTATTATTCATTACATGATTTTGGTGCATTCTTTGGATTGAATTCGTTACACTTCGTTGGAGATGGCCTTAATCAATTACCAAAAAAAAAAAGATTCTTTCTATTTAGTGCAATCCGAAAATATATTCAGTTACAAAAATAAGTTTTTTCAAAAAAAGAAGAAGAAGAAAACTAAATTACGGTGAAACTTTACAGGGCTATCCTTTACAAACTATTCCCGAAGGACGAAGTGAACCTCTAATTAATCAATCATTCCACTAGCTCTGTTCCCAATTCAGATCTAGTGGAGAAAGTGGATACCACCAACATAAGTGATTCTCTGTCTCTGATTCAGTTCCATTTATTCCACTAGTTCTGCTATGTATGTCCTAAGCATAACTTCTGCTTCTTGTACAGTCGTTGAGTTCATCCTTTCTCAAGAAACCTATTTCTGTGTTGTGCTTTCCTCATTGAACAGCTTACTTAAGAAGTTAAGAGTGAGGTTATTCAAAAGAGACTGCTTTCTTTTTATTATATAATGATGATCTTTTCAAATGTAGAGCTTAGCAGGATGTACTTAAGTTTAGAATACTTCTTCAACCTTTATCCACGCCTAGCTCCTTCTATAAGCTTTAAATAGTTCAATTGTATTGATTTTTTTGAGTAATAGTACGGTTTTTTTTTACTTAATTGTAATTTGAATTTACTTCTCGAAAATCCTTGACCTTGACAGTAAGTATAAACTTCATTAGTAAATAAAACTATATCTTGTCAAGTTTTGGTGAAAAAATGACTATTTATATAAAATTAGGAAGAATGGTAATATTTAAAATGAAATTGCGAGCAAAGTGAAAATGAAGGAATTGGAGTGGGTCAATGAGATGGGGCTTTGAAGCCCACCAATGACTTGAATAGCCGGCATTATTAACTTTAAAATAGCGACATAAGATTATGCCAAAGAGGTCCAGTTGTTAGGAGGCTAACAGAATGGTTGCGATTCTCCCATCCAGTTAAGACTTTTGACGTGGTTATTCTTAACAGACTTGGAAATTGTGTTAGATCCAAAGAGAGAAAAAATTCTTCCACAACATTTAATAACACCAATCCTTCCTCTCAACTTTTAATTCTAATTTAAAAGGGGGAAACTTATCACTTTTAATTTTCAAAATAAAGACTATGTTCATGTCTAAGGAATTGTGGGACTTAGTGGAGAACAAGTTTGAAGACAGAAATCCAGACCAGCGCAACCAACAGTTGTGTGAGCCTCACAAGAAGTATGCAAAGTCTATGTTCCTCATCTAACAAACTCTTGATGAGAATATACTTCCCCGAATTATAGCAGCTTTAACTTCCAATCGGGCATAGGAGTCTTTAAAGCAAAAGTATAAAGGTGGTAGAACGATAATTGCTATAAAATTGCAAACTCTTCATCGAATTTGGAGACATTAGCAGGTTTTTATGTCTAGATGGTCTGCTCCTATAAGTCATATAAAGTATTATAACAAGGATATTAGAAGTGAGACTGTTGTGAGTAAAGTATTAAGAAGTTTAACCTTAAAATTTGAACATGTGGTTACTGCTACTAAAGAGTCTACGGACCTATCTACTTATTCTTTTGATGAATTATTGAGTTCCTTATTGGCTCATAAAGATATGGTAAATAGGTCTTTTGAAAAGGTTGAGAAAAATTCATTTTAGGTGAAGGGGGAGTCTTTTTATAAAGGGAAGATAGATAATTCAGTAAGCCGTAGACTCAAAGGCGACTTTTAAGGCCGAGGTCATGCCAAAGGTAGAGGGAGGCAGCTCAAAATTTTAATCCAGTGTCACTATTGCAAAAAAAAAAAAAAAAGCCATAAAAGGTTAATTGATGGACATACAGAGAGATGACTAAAAGCTGGCCAACTTTATAAAGTAAGGTTGAAGAAGAAAGTAACTTATTCATGGCCCATTCTCCTATTAATAATGTTTTGAATGGAGTATGGTTTATGGAGATCAGGTGTTAATCATATGTTAAGAACAAGGCAACTATTTAAAGAACTTAACGAGCCCTAAAAAAGTGAAGTTCAACTTGATGATAACAAGAAAATAAGGGTTAAAGGGAAAGTTACAATTACTATTAAAAAAATATAGAGTAATGTTAAACTCAATGTGCAATATATTCCTAATTTAGCTCATAATTTGTTAAGTGTTGGGCAATTGATGGATTGCGGATATTTGATTGTGTTTGATGATGTTAATTGTTTGATTCCGGAAAGGAAATCTGGTCAATCAATTGTTAGTATTCTAATGACTCAAAATAAAATGTTTCCCCTCTAAGTTACAAATATTGAAAACTGTGCTTTGGTTACTAGAACTAATGAAGCAGTATCTGGCACTTACATTATGGGCATTTGAATGCTAAAGGTTATAAATTGTTGATTAAAAAAATATAGTTATTGGGTTGCCTAAAATTGATGCATTTGATTTCTGTGAAGGGTGAGCTTATAGGAAGCAAAGTAGAAATTTATTTCCTATAAACAAGTCTTATAGGAAACTACTCATCGTTAACTTTTGGCAGCAACAATCCTTCATCTCTTGATGGTAGCAATTCATCATCTCAATTAAGCTCTAGTTCTAAAACACCTATACGGAAATTCAGATCCTTTCATGCTACATATGCCTTATGTATTTTTGCCTTGTAGACTTTTAACCCTCTTTGTTATAAGAATGTTGTAGCCTATGAATGAGGTGATGATAGCTATATACAAAAATCAAACTTGGGAGTTAGTCATTCTTCTAAAAAGGAAGAATATGTTTAGACTTAAGTGGGGGTACTACATAAAGCATCATATTGATGGTATGATTTAGAAGCATAAAGCTAATTTTGTTGCTAAAGGGTACTTATAGCAACAAGGCGTTGACTTTAATGAGACATTTTCACCGGTGACTCACTTTAAAATGGTGAGAACTTTTCTGACCTTAGTTGCACGAGTACAATAGTTGGTGTACTAGTTTGATGTTGAATCCACCTTTTTGAATGGCGAGATAGAAAAAGAGGTGTATGCTTCTCAGCCAAAAGATTTTGTTGTGGTGATGATAATAAAGTTTACAAATTAAAAAAGGCTCTATATGACCTAAAAAAGCCCCATAAGCTTGGTATAGTAAGATTAATGCCTCTTTACGTAAAGAATCAAGGTAAAATTGATTTCTTGGTGGTGTATCTTTATGTTGATGACATAATATATATGATTATATTATTGTTGAATTTAAGTCTTCCTTGATGAAAAATTTGAGATGTTTGTTAGTGTCTTTGTTTTCTATCTTTTTGTGTATTAATTTTCTTTATTCTTGAGGTTTGAAGTTATAATTAATGAGAATTAATCTTGTTTTATATCAAGGTGTATTTTGGAATTAAATAGCAAGAACTGTGATGACGTTAGGATAAAAATAGCTGAACCAGGAGTTGACCCTAATTAGACATGGCCTTGTGCAACAACCAAAAACTTGAAACACGCCACGTTGGAATTATAAAACAAATGAAGCAAACGAGGTACCAAGGGGGAGTTAAAAGGGCGTGAACAATGCTATTGGACCAAAGGTTAAATTGTCAAATCAATGAATAGTCTTGCAATGAAGCAAGAAAAGAACGCAACACATGAAGACCAAAACGCAACGCAGAACATGATGAGAAAAATTTAAACAACTCAACCCAAAACGTTGACGTTGGGAAGGAGGGTTTAAAGAGAGACGTGAATAGTTAGGTGGGCACCAATGTTTGAATTGTCCCATCGAGCTATAGTCTCAGCAGAGGCTAAGAGCTGGCACAGGAGTGAGACATAGTGCGTGGATGAACAGGAGTAGTGGATAATAAACCCCCAACCTTATTTGTTCTATCGATGAATAGTAAATGGAAGAGGGCTGCGTAAGAAGGAAATAACAAGGAGGGCTGTGTTAGAAGGAAAGGACGACAGAAGAGCTGGGTGAGAGAGGAGAATAAGGGCTTACGGCAAATAGCAAATAGAGAAGAGGGTTGGCGGCAGAACAGAAGACCAACGCCCGCGACAGTCCCAAAGTCAGTGACAATCCCAAATACTTGGAAAAAACTGTGATGTTAGGTAACTAAACTTTTATTTCTTGATTTATGGAATCTTAGTTATTGAACTCTAAATGTTGTGAGACTTTTGTTCTTTATTTTAATCGATTTATTAGTCAAGTATTAATTATTTTTCTGGGTCATAATTTGATTGTTTGATTTTACAGCTAGTTACATAATTAGTTTGTGATTTTATTCAATCAATTGCTAGATTAAACAAATTGACATTTAATTCTTTTAATTGAAAGAAGTGACTAGGATTTTTGTCTACTACGTTAGGGATATGATTCTAGGAAAAATAATTGTTTAAGCTAAATATATATCATATGTATGTTGTCTAGTTCGTCGATTTTTTTGATTCGTAAAGTTATTAATTAATTAAATATGAGATCGTATCCAGGTTATTGATTAATAAGAGTTAATTCAAATACATTTTTTTGTTAACTAAACATAAGAGAAAATAGGTAAGTAAATTTACCACGACGAATGCTTAACTAATAAATTAGTTATTTTTAGTGTCAATGATCAATGCAATTCAATAATGAAGGAGACCGAAACCAAGATTTGTTTCTATTAGTTGTTAAATTCTCATTATTTTGTTATTAGTTATTTTTCAATTTCATATTCAATTAAGTCCTATTTAATTCACAATTACAACCCCTTTTTTATTGCGTAACTATTAAGTCTGAAGTTCTTGTAGGAACAATCTCTACTTTCTACTACTATACTAATTTGTATTGCAAAAAATTGGTTTCTTTTTATATTTGATTACAAGTGACAACATTCACCAACGTTACATTTGGGTTTATTACTTTTTTTTTCCTGGGCTTGAGGTGAACTAATATGCTGATGAAATTTTCTCAACACAAACATACTACTAATATGATGGAGAGACTTACTATATTAAATTATAAAATTACCCCAATTCCCAAGGAATGTGAACGAGTCACTCATAGCCAATGACGGTACTAGTTTGGCAAGTGCGAATTACTTTAGGAGTATGACTGAAAACTTCAATTACTTATCTCATACAAGGCAAGATATCACATTCTTTGTAAGTCTTTTTTCAAAATTCATATACAACCAATTGATGTATCATCTCAAGGTAGCAAAGAAAATTCTTGTTATTTACTGGAACATTAGATTATATGGTTTTGCTGATAATGATTGGGTATGTTGTTTAGATGATAGAAAAGTACTTCCATGTATATTTTCTCCCTTGATTTGAGTATTGTTTCTTGAAGTTCAAAGAAGTAAGATATAATAGCTTTGTCATTGTCAGAAGCTGAATATATCATTGTATTGATATCAGCCTGCCAAGTAGTTTGATTAAGGAGACTATTATATGATTTTGGCCATGATCAAAGAGGCATACTCAGATACTTTGTGACAACAAAACAACAATCGCTATAACAAAGAATCCATCCTATCAGACTAGATCCAAGATTTAGACATTACTACCATTTTATTTGGAATTTAGTAGTTGGAAGATCGATCACAGTGAAGTTTTGCGAGACAACTGAGTAAACCATGTGCTAAGAATGAATAATTTAGAATGAAGATGGGAGTTACAAAATTTGAAGCAATAAGGGAGAATGTTGAACAATAATATTTCAAAATTTTTTATTTATGTTTTTCAATTGTTATTTTTCAATAAGTATTTGTCAGAGGTTTTACTA
The DNA here is from genome assembly GCA_027563825.1 of Erythroxylum mucronatum. Classification (NCBI taxonomy): domain Eukaryota; kingdom Viridiplantae; phylum Streptophyta; class Magnoliopsida; order Malpighiales; family Erythroxylaceae; genus Erythroxylum; species Erythroxylum mucronatum. Next base: position 26,684,716 of record JAOSBP010000008.1, read on the forward strand.
ATTTTCTGATTAATAACAGGTGTTTTTAGTTGAATTTTTCTATTGAAATTGGAAAAGTTACTGGGGTATGTTTTACTCATTATTTTCTAGTTTTAGTTGTTGATTTTTAGTATATTCTATTTGATTGTATGCCTATATATTATTTAGACACCTGCTTTGTCATTTCGTATAATGGAAATCATTTGTTATCTCTCGCATTAAAAAGTTTTTTTTTGATAAATTAGTAATTAAATAAATAATAAAGGAAAGTATGTACATGACTAGAGAGAGTATGGACACTCATCTCAACCAATCAGAGAACAAAACCCTGGACAAAAGAAACACCAAAGAAAGTTACAAAGATGGCAGTACATCAAGAATCTTGGCTGGAAAATAAGCCTCCTGGAGACTCTAAAAGCATAAATGACCAATAAGGACTGAAAAACCGACAGATACAAGTAGCAATAAGGTCAAACATGCAATGTTCCAATTGAGAGCACTAAGAGCTACATAACTAATCACACAAACCAACAAAAGGGTTCAGCTTTCCTAAAAAGAGTCTGCTCTTGGGTATTGGACTGCTGAAAGGAATAGCTCCTGACTGCTTCTGCTGTACCAGAAACTTAAGCCTGATGCCACCTTTTTGAGCCGTGATCTCCAAGTGTGAAAATGCTGTCAAGGCCACCGAATGGGTGCTGTGAACACTTTCCAAACAAGCAGATGGAAACACCAATGTGCTTTTCTGCCCTATTTACCTGTAGAAAAAGTTAGAGAAAGAAACCTCACCAATTACCTTCTTATTGGGGTGGAGTGGAAACTTTCCATAGCTTGGAAGATTATGCTGGAGATCACATTCCCAACATCCCTGGCTTCATCCTTAAAGGTTCGATTGTTCCGTTCAGTCCAAATGTTATAGACGGTTGTTGAAAGAAGAATGGGAAAAGAAGGAACAATTAAGGAGCTCGTAGTGGGGGAAGTATTAAACCAAGTCAAAATGGAATTGAGATTTTGTGGAATAGGAAGGTGCAGGTGAAAGTGGTAAAGACAATGGGCCCAAACGGATTTAGAAAATTGTCATTCAAGAAACAAGTGATCAATTGTTTCATTATCGGACAAACACAAAGAACAGTAGTTAGGGGTTTGTAGGTAGAGCATTTTGTCTTGGGTGTTTAACTTCCGAAGGAAAGCGAGCCATAGGATAAAGGAACACTTAGGCCGAGTATTTTTAAACCAAACAAGCTTATGCCAAGAAACTTCCTGCAAAGGGGGCCTCAATATAAGGTATGCTGATTGATTGGTGAACTTTTTTGTAGGACTAACGAGCCATTCCAATCGATCGGGTTGAGTGCTATCTGGAGAATAGTGTAGGGGCTCAAGGTTCCTTAGGATCGCCAAAGAAGCCTCATGCCATCTCCATTCGCCATTGCTTATCAATGCAGATACTCTTACTGACAAAGGAAAATCTGAAGCATTGATCTCTCTCGGGGAAGTAAAGGACTGTAGGATTCCTCTAGGATGCCACGGGTCTTGCCATAAAAGCGTAGAATCACCATTCCCTATCCTAAACCTAAATTGGTTCCCTAGTTTGTCCCTCACAAATAAAATTTTCCTCCAACTTCAAAAGCTGTTAGAGGCAGGTTGGGCATCTTAAAATGTTTTCCTTCTTAAAATGATGGTATGAACCCATTTCACCCACAAAGCCTCCCTATCCTCAAACAAATACCAAATCCTTTTACCTAACAAGACTTGATTCCAGGTAGACAAATGTTTAATCCCTAACCCACCTTCTTGTTTCGATCGACAGATGTCGCTCCATTTAACTTTAGCATTAAAAGCAAAGTCGACTTTCCCAGCCCTAAAAAAATTCCTAAGCTTAGACTCTATATCCCTAAGAATGGACGAGGGGAGAATAAAATGAGAAGACCAGTACACTTGGAAAGAAGAAAGAACCGAAATCACCAATTGAAGCCTACCAGCATAAGAAAGACTTTTATATGTCCATTTGCTGACCCTAGTATCAAATTTGTCCAATAAGGGTTGGCAATCCCTCCTAGACAACCGACCTATTAAGAGAGAAACCCCCAAATATTTGATGGGAAGATTACCTTTCTTGATACCTGAAATAAGTTCCATACGATGAGTCAAACAATTCACCTCAGGTGATAAGAAAAACTGGCTTTTGGAGAGGTTCATGTACATGCCTAAAAACTGAGAAAAAGTACACCAACTATCAAGTAAAGTTTGAGCCGAAAACACATTTGCATGGCAAAACATCAAGAGATCATCAGCAAATAAAGAGATGAGTAAGTTTGAGGCCTTTGCAATGCCAATGGTATTTGAAGGAAGGGTAAACGCCAACGGTATTATAAAGTTTTAGCTTATTTCTTAAGAGTAAACTATCTATGCTCCCTTTTTTTTACTTACTTTTGAGAGAAGGAAAAGTGTTAAAGTGCTTTGAAATTCCTATTACATTCCTAAAGGTAAGATCAAATTCTCTTCCTTTTTTATAATTTGGAATAGTAAGGATGATATAATTTTTCTATTATAGTTATTGAATTGTTCTTAACCCAATAAGATGTTACCCTCAATCAATCTTCCTTACATAAAGCATTTTGTGACTCGTTAATCAAAGTCCTAAGAGTAATCTTCAATTTGGAAGCCAAAAACTTAGCAATGATCTTGTATAAGGTGCTTCAACATGATATAAGCTTGTAATCTTGAAGGGAATGAGGATTATGAATTTTAGGAATAAGGCTTATAAAGGTTTTATTTATCTATCTAAGCATTTTCTTCTTCTCAAAGAATTCTAGGATTGCATCTATCACCATTTTTCTAATCAAAGACCAAGAATTTTGAAAAAATAGATTATTTACTCCATATTGTCCTAGAGATTTACCTAGATTAAGATCAAATATTGCCCTCTCTACTTCTTCCTCAGTGAAAAATTTACACAAATTCCTCATTAGTAAAATGTTTGTGATGAAGGATTGGAGGATCTACACAGAAGAGTCACAAACAATTTAAGTACCAAGAGTGTTTTTAAACTAACTAAAGACCTATTACTTGATTTTATCTTGAGAGTGAGCAGTTCCTCCGTTCTACTTAGTCAAGGAGGATATTTTGTTGAAGTTTTTCCTAGTTTTGAAGGATTGGTGGAAGAATTTAGTGTTTTTATGTTTCTCTTTAAGCTATCAGACTCTGGATCTTTTCCTCAATAAAGAATTATAGAACTCTACAACTTTTGTGTTGGTATTCAAGGCTTTTCTCTCATCTATTAGCAAGGTAGGGTCACCTAGTTTAGAGTAAAGTTCCTCATAAATAAACTTAAGCTTCGTTAAGGCTACCTAATTTAAAACTTTATGCTCCTTTTTCACATACTCAGCTTCCACATACAGATGGAAGCTTTGTGAACATGAAAAAATAAAGATAAGCCCCTTATAACAACTTCCTCAAATCCCTCAACCTCAGTTAAGTAGTTGTTGAAACAAAAAGGGCCTTTCATGGGCTAATGATGATACAAACTTTAGATGATTAAAAGATTGAGAAGAAAAAAGGATTCCTAAATATTTCTTTACTCTCTAGGAACTCTCACA
>JAOSBP010000008.1:26709598-26724137 GCA_027563825.1 Erythroxylum mucronatum
CCAACAGGGAATCTTTCTTTCCTTAAGAAAATCATCACTTTGTCACCTTCTTGGAAAGTTTTAGACTTCCTGTGTTTGTTAGCTTGTTCTTTATATTTGGCATTAGTCCTTTCAAGTCTCTCGAACCTCCTCTTGCACAGTCTTCACTTGTTTGGCCATATTTTCAACTACTATGCTTAAGTTTGGTAACTTTGAAAGTTTTATCGGATCAACAGTACTCTTTGGAACTTTCAAGTACGCCAAGGAAAATGGTGATCTACAAATAGCACTATGGACAACCCTATTGTAGGCAAACTTAGCTTGAGCTAGAGCTAAATCCCATTGCTTATGCTTTTCTCCACAAATACTCCTCAATAGATTTCCAAGAGTCCTATTAAGTGACTCAATCTGACCATCTGTTTGTGGATGAATAGTGCTACTAAAGTTTAAAGAAATATCAAACATCCTCCACAAAGTTCTCCAAAAGTGACTAAGAAACTTCGAATCTCGGTCAGATGTAATTGATTTAGGAATTCCATGCAATCTTACCACTTCTTTAAAGAACAGTCTAGCCACATTAGATGCATCGGCAATCTTCTTACATGCAATGAAATGTGCCATCTTGGAAAATCTATCAACTACCACAAAAATAGTATCAACTCCCCTTTGTGTTCTAGGTAATTTAAGGACAAAGTCCATAGACAAGTCCTCCCAAATATCTTCCGGGATAGGGATTGGCATATACAAACCAGTATTTCGGGATCTTCCTTTAGCAGTCTGACAAACATAGCACCTTTTCACAAAGTTTCTAACATCTTTCTTCAACGGAGGCCAATAGAACCTGTCTTCAAGACTAGTAATGGTCTTGGCCCTTCCCATGTGACCGGCAAATCCTCCACTATGTACATCATAAATCAACTTTTCTCTAAGAGAAGTATGAGGAACACAAAGTTGGTTACCATGGAAAAGAAAACCATCAGTGATATGGGACTCACCAGCAGGTTGCTTCTGAATACACTTTAACCACATGTCCTTCAAGTCTTCATCATCCTCATAAAGCTCCTTTAAAACTTCAAACCCAACTACCTTTTGGGACACAGTAGAAAGCAATACTGTCCTCCTACTAAGTGCATCAGCCACCTTGTTAGTCACACCAAACTTATGTTTAATAACAAAAGGAAACTTCTGTAAGAAAGTAGTCCATTTGGCATGCATATTACTCAAGTGCTTTTGACTGTTTAGAAACTTTAAAGCTTGATGTTTAGTGTAAAGATTGAACTGTCTTTGAATCAGATAATGTTCCCAATGTTTCAATGTTCTCATAACCGCATAAAATTCCTGATCATAGATACTCCATCTTTTCTTTGTATCGTTAAACTTCTCAGTAAAGAAAGCTACAGGTCGGCCTTCTTGAGATAGAACAGCTCCAATACCTACTCCACATGCATCACACTCAACCTCAAAAAGCTTGTCAAAGTCCGGTAAGGCTAGGATAGGAGCAGTGTTGAGTTTTTCCTTCTTCATCATTCCAATCAAACTTTCCTTCTTCATGCATTATGTGATAGGGGCCATAATTGAACTGAAGTTTCTAATGAACCTCTTGTAGAAAGTAGTTAGCCCATGGAAAGATCGAACCTCACTAACATTCTTAGGGGCAGGTCATTCTTCCTTCAGAACTAACCACATATCCCAAGAATAGTAACTTGCTAGTCAAGAAATTGCATTTCTTCAAGTTTAGGTAAAGCTTATTATGTTGTAAAACAGACAAGACTCTCCTCAAATGTTATAGATGCTCTTCAACTGTTCTGCTATAGACAAGGATATCATCAAAATAAACAACTATGAACTTTCCATTAAAAGGTCTAAGCACTTGGTTCATGAGTCTCATAAAAGTGCTAGGGGCATTGGACAACCAAAAAGGCATGACTAGCCACTCATACAACCCCTCTTTTGTTTTAAATGCAATCTTCCACTCATCCTTAGGTCTGATCTGCATTTGGTGATAACCACTTTTCAAGTCAAGTTGAGAGAACACCTGAGAACCACAAAGTTGATCAAGCATGTCATTCAATCTAGGAATAGGAAATCGATATCTTACGGTAATTTTGTTAATGGCTCTACTGTCAACACACATTCTCCACGATCTATCTTTCTTGGGTGTCAAAAGTGCGGGAACAGCACAAGGACTCATGCTTTCTCGGATCAAGCCTTTTTTCATCAATTTTTCCACTTGTTCTCTTAGAATATCGGCTTCTTTAAGGTTCATTCTATAATGGGGCAGATTAGGAAGCTTAGCTCCAGGTACTATATAAATGTGATGTTGAATATCTCTCATAGGAGGCAATTCATTAGGCAATTTGGACTGGACCAGATTTGAAAACTTCTTCAAAAGCGGCTAGATCAAATTAGCTCCATTCTCCTCCTCTTTCTCCTCCAATAATTGGTTCTTTACCACCAAGACATGAACCTCTCGAGTCTCCTTAACTTCCCTCTCAAAATCTTGCCCACTAAGGGTTAGCAATGTCTTTCCCTCCACTCTAAAAGTCTTTGGCCTATCAAAGGCTGCTTTTGTGGGTAGCATGGTCACTTTCTTGCCTTTCCATTGGAATGCGACTATGTTGTCTCTTCCCCTCCAAGTAGTATCCACATGAAATTGCCATGGCCTTCCTATGAGTATATGACTTGCATTCATGTCCACCACATCACAATAAATAGTAGCCTTGTAAGATTTTCCTATAGAAATAGGAACTTGACACACTTCCGTTACTCTCAAGGCTGGCCCATCAGTAAGCCAACCATTGGTGTAGGGATGAGGATGTTTCTCAGTAGGAAGCTTCATGTGATCCACCAACTTTCTTGCCACTAAATTCTCATCACTGCAATTGCCAACAATCAAGTTGCACACCTTACCGTTAACAGTGTAGAAGGATCTAAAAATGCTTCTCCTTTGTTGTGGCTCCTCAGTTTTATATGAACAAAGTATCTTACCACTAGACTAACTCTGTCCTCGGCAATTTCTTCAGCAAACTCCTCTTCTTCTTCTCCCTCTTATTGAAGCTCTTCCAAATATTCTTCACCTTCATTAAGGTAATCTCCTCTTTCAGCAACATTGACCATCTTTCACTCAGGACAATTACTAGAGATATGTCCAAGCTTCCGGCATTTATAACACATGTCTATTTTTGGTGGTGCATAAGCGTTGGAACCTTTAGGAACTCCTCTACTGCTGCTGCTGCTGCTGCCACCTCCTTCAAAAGGCTTCCTTTTGTCCACTCTTAGATCTTTAGGGGCATTATCAATTTTCAATGTTTCAGCTAATGCTTTCCCTTTCCTACCACTTCGTTTGGAATTTGTTAAGTTGTTCTCCCAGGTTATTCAAACCTCTTAGGTTCCTTTTCCATCTTTTCAGCTTTCAAGGCCAATTGGTAGGCCTCCTCTATGTTCCAAATAGTGTGCATTCCAAGCCTTTCACTTATGGATGGTCTTAATCTTCTAAGATACCTTAAACCTCAATGCATGTCGGATTCTTCAAGATTATTGCGTGCTGCCAGCCTCAAGAACTCATAATGATACTCCTCCACACTCCTAGAACCTTAGGCACAACTTTGATAAAGATCAAATAAGTGCAGCTCATAATAAGGGGGTAAAAATATAAGGAAAAGGGCTTGTTTCAATTTCCTCCAAGATCTGATTGGTAGTTTTCCATTCTTCTCCCGATTCTTTTGAAGATTATTCCACCAAACTTTAGCACCACTTTTTAATTTATAGCCCACAATTCTCACTAGTTTATCATTTGTGACTTCCATCATCGCTTGAAAACTTTCCACCTAATCAATCCAATCAAGAAAGCCTTCAATGCTCAGATTTCCACTAAAGGGACTTCAACTTTAATCTTGTAATCATCTTTATCCCTTTGGCCTCTTCTTGGTTCGTCTTAGTCTAGAATTTCTTTGTCCGAACTATCTTCCATAAGAGGCATCTGATTCTGACCTTGAGCTCTCCTATTTTCTGCATTCCTTGGAAGATCAGGTCTGTCAATAGGTTGGGGTTGAGGTAAACCTCTGCCTCGAGCTCCATTAATTGGTATTGCTCCATTATTGGCTTTATTAAGGGTCATAATGGTTAGAAGTTGATCCATACGAGTTGCTAATCTATTAATAGCCTCCAAAACTTTGTCAAATCTCTAGTTATCTCCTTAATCAGCCATTTATACAAGTTGGTCAAAACTAAAAACGATTGGTTTGACTTTTCTGAGTTTGGGGTGAATTTTCTTTTCTTTTTGGGCGAAATTTTTGGGTTGGTAGGGCTGAAAGATGGGCTAGAGGGTGTGGGACAAAAACAAAACTGAGGCAAGGCACCAGGAAAAACTGGATTTTAAGGCTCTGACACCAACTGACACAGCGGAAGTAGTTAAATAGAGATTTTAGGTTAATCTCTGAACCAAATCCAAGCATAAAACTTAGGATTTAATCAACAAGAGAGAGACAGTTTCTCTAAGGAAAATTTTCTGCGAAAGCTTTTATTAAAGGCAATTTTGTTGGTTCCCCAAAACATCTGTTAACCCTCCCTTTTATACCCCTAAAGTGGCACATGAGAGTCCTAATTCTAGTGTGAAAAGGATTTATTGAAATCCTTTTCTAAAGCTAACTTATTTCCTTTTCTTGCTGGACAAAAAAACCTGCCTAACTAGGAAAATTAAAATAAAATAAAACAGAAACAAATCCTAATGGGTATATGACAACATAACCAAATCCTAATAGGTCAAGGACAACATAAACAAATCCTTATGGGTTCAATCCTTTATTATTTTTAACTTCAGGCATTAGGTTTTAAACAAGGAGATCCACTTCACATATTTTCTGTAACTAATCTGATTGTTCTAGGGTTGTTGTCCCAAATGCTCACTCGTTATTTGGCAGTCCTTGAGATGAATCTGTCAATTAAAAGGTTTTATCTTGATTTCGGGTTTTCTCTGCTTCTTGGGTTGTGTGGCCCATTTAGGTGTTGTTTATAAATTATCAAGCAAATGGCTATCAGAAATTGATCCAAATTTCATTGACTATTTAAATTGGTCTAATTTTGTGAACCTAATAGATTACAAAAACATTATGTAATAAGCGACAGTTAAATATTAAACAAGAATAAGGACTGGAAACAAAAGGACAAGTGCACTTCCTTTCATGTTCCAAAAAAAATTGCTTTGGATAGATGATGACAGTTGAAAAGTTAATTGGCTGATGGGAAGATTTCTTTCGGATGTGGTAGATTGCTAGTTATGATTTCTTGTTATATCATTTTATTGTGAAATCATTTGGTCATGGTAATCTCTCCTGGTTAGTATAGAACTTGGAAAGTTTTTGGCCGTCGAACAAACTTTATTGCAATGACCTGTCAGACTTTTGTCTGCAGTTTCGGAAGCTGGCTTGAACTGTTAAAAAGTAGAACATATTCTACCACTAGATTCCATTAAGTATTCTATTATTCTTCGGATGATATGAAATATAGCCTTTTTCTTCCTTGACGTTTGATTTCAGAACAGATATATATGACATAGAGAGCAAGTGAATTTGCTGCTGGGTTGGGAAGTCTGGTCAAGTGCTTCTTTTGCAGAACTTGCAGTGGTTTACAAGGCTCGTAGCACATAATTATTCTATGATACCGTAATTAGGTTGCAGAAGGTTTCAGATTGTATTCTTTTTTTTGTCCATTAAATAAAATCTGCAATGGATGCCCTTTTTGGAGTTTTTTTATGGTTGAGCTGATTCGGTTCAGTTTCGAATGATTTGATTCAGTTTTTGACTGCTATTGAGAAATATAAACTATTTTGAGTGCCAAAAGATTCTTGATGCCATAATATGCCAGCTTGAAGAGGTTAAGGAGCTTATTGGTTGACAATCCGTGGGATTATACAGGTCTTTGGTTGAAATACCTACATGGTTGGGTTGAGGTTTACAGACCGATGGAACCGAAATTGGCCCAATAAGGCTAAAATGGCTTGATAAAAACTTATATATAGTCAATGCGGTTGTCAATATGGAGATGCAATGAATAGCGGGCAATATTGGTGCCTAGTTTTTTTTCGTTCATTTGGCAGTCCTTTGAACTGAATAAGCCTAGTGGTCGCAACAAGGATTAGGATACCATTTTATACTGACCGATATATATAGTATCGGATCAAAATTGGTACGAAATGGAAGGTTGGTTGTGTTGAATTTAAATACCGGTCGATGCCAGCCAGCTTCGGATGATCTCGGTCGGTATTCAAAATGCCAGTTAAGTACCATCTAGTACTGAAAATTTTCAAAAATAAAGATTTTTTTGCAAAATTTTTAAACTAAATTTTTAAACTCTCCATTTCTCCTTCCTTCTCTTTTTCTCAAATTTTTTTAATTATTATTTTATTTATTTCAACTTTTATAATTATTGTTAATTTTTAATATTTGTTCTTAAAATAAAAATACATATTTTTATTACTAATAATAACTATAAATTAAATAAAACATAAAAAAATATTTTTATTTAAATTTATTTTAATGTTTTATATAATGTTGATTAATAAAGTATTAATAAATATTTTTTAAAATAAAAAATTTAAAAATTGTTGTTTATAAACTAATATTTATTTTATATATTTTTAATTATTAAATCAAAATTTTATTTGAAATTTATATATTTTAAAAAAATATTTTAAAATTAATTATATTTATTAATAATTATTAAATTAAATTAAAATTGTGATTATTATTTATTATTATGATTTTTGAAGATAAGATTAAAAATATACGATACAACTTTGCAATATGACAACGGACTTTTGTAATTTTTAAAAAATTCAGGGACTATTTCATAAATTTTAAAAATTACAGGAATGATACTCAGTATTAACTGGTATCGGTATAATATTGTATCATAACTTAATCTGATACTAAGTTCGGTACGATATTCGTAACATTAGCCTATAGACCACAACTTAAATTAGCTTATTCAAGAGAATGTGGAGGGCTAAGATGTCTTTAGGTTATTTTGCGGAGGGTAAGAAGTTAAACTTTTGGCGATCGACAGTTTGCATCCAGTGGCGGATCCACAACGGGGGCAAGTGGGGGCCTGCCCCCAAAAAATTTCCCCACTGTTCCGAAAAAAATTTATATAAAAATTATTATTTTAAGTTTTGCCCTCATAAAAAAATTGATTCCATTAAAATTTTGCCTCCATTGAAAATAAAATTTTGCCCCCACTAAAAAATATTTATGAATCCGCCCTTGTCTGCATCTCAAAAAAAAAAAGGTTCTCTTTGCAATATATTTTCTTCTGGTTAAGGAATGTGGTTCATTTTATGTCCAATGTGACATTGCACATGGCAGATCATACTAGTGCATCTTCCGCTGCTTATTTGTCATGAAAAATTGCGACCGTGAGCTTGGATGGCAAATGCATTTGTCCTCAGCTGCAACTAAATAGCTATGGAACTGTAGATGGACCTATTCAAATCCATGGTACGTACTTATGAGCAGTGAGATTGGTTGTACTTTTTCGCTGGGTATGTACAAAGGTGAAGGTGGCATCACTAGCATTTTAAAATATCCACAAATATCGCAATTCGTGTAAGAGATGGTCTACTGCATTAAGTAACCCTATCGTAATTGTTTGTTAGTGCTGTAGAAAAGGCTCTATATTGCTTCAAGGTAAGAGATGCTATGGCACCATGCTTGGTGATTTGGTGATAAGAGGAAGGTCAAAACTTCTTTGTGTACTAAAAATCATGTTTTGATGGACTTTGTTACCCTTTGTGATGCACTTACAGTAAAGGGATGAATTGTAGTATTAAATAACTTCTTTTCCGTTTATTAAACTACTTTTATTTTTATATATAAAAAAAGGGGTCCAACTACTGAGAATATAGATGTTTTCTTTAGATTGATTAGGCTGTTAAGTCATGATATTATTATTTTGGGTTATTTAATATAAAATTAAGAAATTTCCCTGGACCACTTGCTGGGTAGCACTTAAATACTTTACACATGTTGTTTGGATGCTTCGTACTTCGAATTTCGTGGTTTCTTCCTACAAATTGACATATTTGTTTCCATACGTACTAGTGCAGTGGCCGTTGAATTACATGGTCCAACCATCTGATAATCTGCCAAAAACAACAATCTGATTGGATTGGAACTTTTTGGGGACACGATGTCCTAACGGAAAGTGAGATTCATTACGACTTTTCCGTTCTTCATTATGTTCTTGTCCTCGGGCAAGTCTAGCACAGCAAAAGGAGAATGATAAGTCGGTGGATGTTAGGGATGATCACCTAATCTAAATCTTCTGTCCAATATTACTCTGTTTTATTTTGTCTCATAAAATTTTAGCCGTTTATTTTGCGAGACCTACACGGGCCCTATACGGACCTCACGTAAATAAATGGTTGAGATTTATTGGACACAATAAAACACCATAATATTGAATACAGAATCTGAACTCTAATAGACCGGGTTGTCAATAAGGTGCAATCTGAGTTTGATATGATCTCATTTGTGCAATCTAAAATAATATTATTTTAATATCATCTTAAAAAATTTAAAATTAAAATGACGTAATTTTTTAAATAATAATATTTTGTAGTGGCGAGTTGGACCATTCTGAGTCTAGTCTTTGGACAGACTGTTAAACTTGAGTTCGAACCAAAGTTCTGTTAATTCAAACTTGTTTTATTGACATTGAGTTGAATTAAATTGTGGATTTTTTGGTATCATTTGTAAATGTGATATCTTTTATTAAGATGGATTTTTTAGTAGGGTCGATACAATCGAAAATGCTCTATAAATCCTTCATTTCTTGGATTCAATATATAATCCTTTCGTAACCTAAATACAAGGTAACTTGTTGCAATTTGATTATTTTAAGATTTATATCACAAGTTATTATTATTTTTCTATACTAATTTTATTGCATTTGAATTAAGACAAATAGATTCTGATTATTAAGGCCAAAAGACAAAATTGAAAAGCAAAAGAATAACAACAATAAAGTAGTTATATTTCTTTTATAATTTCTTTTATGTAATTTGATAGGGTGTAAACATGAGTTTTATGTCTGAAGGGTTCTAATTATGGGAAGGTATCTTTAAGCTATTTATATCAAGATTAATCCCCGTTTAAGTCGAATAAGTCATTTGCAAAAGGTAAAATTCTGATTTCAAATTTTAAACGATTACATATACGAGAGCAGTTTAAACCTATGATCTTACTTAAATCAAAAGATCCCTTACCAACTTACCTGCATATCGAATTATCTTTTTTGTTTTTAAGTAACATAGCATGCATGGTGGTTATAATTAATGTTACATGTGTACAATCCTTAGACCTCAGGGACAAGAGAAAAGTAGATGGGACATTAGGGAAACTTTAGGGTTGTCAGAAAGCCCAAATCATAGGCCTCCAGGTTACGAGGAACTGGCAATCATCTATATACCTTGTTTGATGGAGCTTTACACGCCTGAGGTATGTACGGGTAAACGATTAGTCATTTAAGAGGATAACCTTTTCAATCTCTAACTAGTAATAGGTAGGAATCTAAATGGTTGAGAATAGCTAACAATAAAGAGTTGACACGGTGGCTTAAGAGTTGACACTATCGTGTCATTATTCCCCTATGTTAAAGTGGCGACACGGTTTGAAGTAGAGGAAGATAAAAGTATAATTAGGTTAGGCAATTTTGAAGGTATAAAGGTAGATTTTCTCATTCCTTACATTAGTATTAGAGACTACTCTCTTTTGAGATGGTTACTATGTCAGGCCTAGTCATGTGAACGTCTATTATGATACCTTTAAAACAAAATCGAGTCCACTGCCTTCGCCAGTGAACGAGATAGTGCGGGACAGTAGGTTGGAGGTTTCACGCATAACTTTAGATGGTGTTCAGTCCTGACTGCAGAGCTCTGGGGAGTCTATTCAAACCTTACTCTTGTTTGGGATTGAGGCTATCGGCGAATAGAGCTTGAAGTCGATTCTATGGTAGTGCTCGAGCTCCTTTCCTCAACAGACATTCGTTCACGGACACTCAACCCCATCGTCATGGAAATTCACGAGTTGTTTGCTCGCAATTGGACTGTTACTTATCGGCATGTCTACCGAGAGGGCAACAAATGCGTCGACTGGCTTGCGGCTTATGCAATGCATTTTAATATCGACGTTCATTATTTATCTACTACACCCATAGAGTGCCACCTTATCCTTTTAGAGGATCTGTCTGAAACGTTGATCTCAAGATACCTTTTGTAATTATCTTCGTTGTAGTCCCTTTAACCAAAACAAAAAACAAAATCAAGCTCTTATTAAACACATTTTTTCTTTAGGTACTGGAGGAAATAAGTTTTGAGATAGGTCCCCGTCTCGCTCAATATATGACTAAGATTCATTTGTTATAACAATAAGGATTCATTTGAAAATATCTAAATGGATACTATTTTTACATATGGCTCCTGTGGTGTCTTATTATTTTGATGAATCATCTCTTCAGACTGAAGAAGATTATGCAAAGAATTAGAATATTTTTTTCTAATTATGTGAATTAGGCCAATTAATTATCATTGTTTGCAATCCATACGACAACCTAAAAATCAAACTATGCTTTATGTAGAGTTCCTAGAGTATGATTATGCTCTTGTTTCGGTTCTCTCTTACTAGATAGTTCCAACGTATTCCCTCCTTTTCATCTTTCTATAATCCCTTGGGAAGATTGTTCAGTCATTTTTAGAGAGTGATCCACATCCTCCAAGGTGATGAAGCATTGTGCCTACTCTTGCATCTCCTTCAAAGTGTACACCTTGTCCATTGTAAGAGATCTCTACAAATGTTGGAGGCAATATAAGCCTTTCTCAAAAGTTTTAGTTATTATGATAAAGTTTAAAATTGACATTCGAGTCATTTCCATGCTAAATCTCAAGTATAATGTCTGAAGCTAATTTGTTATTGACAAAGTGAGCTTCAAATATGGACTTGAGTTGCCTAAAACTCGAGATAGACCCTTTTGAGAGATGGTCTGATATCAATCCCTTATAACCCTTTCCATAGTCAAACAGAAGGCCTTATACTTCAAAGCATCTAAACCTTTTCAACTTCTTACAAGTTAGAATGGATTGCAGAGGATATTACAAGAGAGATTTTTGTATCCTCTAATAGATTTAATTTCTACTCATCATTTACAAAGTTAGTAAATTAAAGTGATCACTTTAGTATCACATAAATTTCTGATGTTAAATGAGAATGACATGATGAATTATTGTTCAAGAAATAAGAAATCTACTCCAAACTCAGTCAACTAAAGTGATCACTTTAGCATCACAGAAATTTCTGATGCTAAATGACAATGAGAGGATAAATCATTATTCAAAAAGTATGAAGTCTACTCCAAATTCAATCAACTAAAGTGATCACTTTAGTATCACAGAAATTCCTTCGATGACTAATCCGATTTTTTTTCTTTTAATGACCACTAATTTATTTAGAAAAAATAAAGATCATGTAAAATTGATAATGTCAAATGTACTACAGGACTTTTAAAAAAATTACTCAAAAATTCTTTTCATGACTAATCCGAATCTTTTATCTGATATCTTTATGGGTAACGTGTAAAACAGTGAGCATTTCTTCTTCACGTATGATGAAATCTTGGATTCCATAGCTAGACCATCGTTAATTTGTATTGACAATTTGACAAGCTTAACAAATTTCCATTGTTGAAAAGCGAAGCCCAATCCTTCAATTTTCAAAATTTCACCGTCCATCATGATATTATATTACCCCCTTGATTTATCGAATAACAATATTAAATAACGCAACATCCGCCAAAGCAGCATCACTGACCGGCGTCGTTTCCATTACGCAATTGAAATTGGATCATATTGATTTTTATTTAATAAATGTTTAACAGAAGCTTAATCCAATAAATAACTATTTTACAAACTATTTGATTACTATACAATTAGTTTCGGACAAGGAAACGGTAGATCAAATCATATTACAGGCTAAGAAACATAAGAAATTAAAAAAAGAAGACACTAAGGATGATAAGACCTCGGAGGACTAGGGATTGGAGCGGGATTTGAAATCGGAGGCAAGGCGCGCTGCGATCGCAGAATGGTACATAGCGTCGTGGAACGATGACGTCTCTGTAGTCAACATACGGAGCTGCCTGGCCTTTTCGTCAGTGAAAGCACCCGGAGCGAATCGAGGTCTAACCAGTCTTGTCTGAGAGTCCGAGTCTCTGCTCTGTCTTTTATCCACGAACTCTTCCTGTTTAGCCTCTGTGGTAATGTAGTCGGGCTCAGAGGACCAACCAAAGAGCGGGGACCACCAGTTTGGAGATGAGACTGAGGAAGTTTTCCGACGGTTAGCGTCGGCCCTACGGGCGTCTGAGGTGGCGCAGAGTCGGATCACGGCTGGCCTAAGAGGGAGGAGATTGGTGCCCATTTCGCTTAATTGGAAAAAGACGGAGAGCGTGTCCTTGGAAAAGTAATGCCGCCCCTTGGGTCGAATACTTGAAGCATAAGGGAGTTAAAAGTCTTTTTAATGGATAAGATTAAGATGTCCATGTCGCGCTTTCCGTGTTCGTGGAAGTGGGGTACGCTTGTACATTTGCACCTCCCAACTTCCAAGCGCTTAAGCTTTTCCGTTTTACAGGTTTGAGTGACACGGGATAATAATCTAAGCCTAATTTGACTATTAAAACTTATTAGTTCTTTAAAAATCTTAAACTTTTATATTTTATGAAATTTTTGAAACCAATCTCTATTAAAATTTATTATTAACTTTTAAACATAGGTATTTTTAGAATAAAAAACTTATGAGGCAGTGATTAATACTTAACAAATTACATATAATTATATTCATTTATTATATTTATATGTTATTGTTTATGTAAAAATATTTTTAATGGATTTTAATTAGTTTAATGTATTCATAATTAAATGTTTTATTTATTATGTAATACTATCTAAAAATATTATATCAATTCATAATTATGTAACAATATTTATTTCATTAATATTACGTAAATAATGATTTAATATATTTTAAAAATGTGAACTTATCAATAATTTATTAATAATAATTACTAATTAGCATTCAGTTAAACAAAATAATGATGCTGACAAATTATTTAATATTTACACTGAAATTAATTAGTATTAATATTAAACTCAACAAACTAATACATCACGAAAAGTTAACATCATTTATATTGAGTACAGTGAGTGGTAAGATAAGAAGAAGAACTAATACATAATTAATTTTTATAAATTAAATTAAATTAATCAGCTTAATTATTCATATTATTAGATAATAAATTAATGCATTATTAATTTCTAATAAATAGAACTAACCATACGTTAATTTTTTTATACTTTCTAATATAAGTATTCATATATAAATACGATAAATTAAGAAAATAATAATAAATCTTATAATTTTATTTATTAATAAAAGCAAGTTAATTATTAATTATTTCTAGAACATAGAACATAGAATATAAATATAAATTGATTTTGGTTCTGCCTGAATCTGCTGGGGCTGAACGTTATTGCTTGGATCCATAATTCCGACAGATCTTACTGTAGAAAACCTGCAAATAATGGAAGGTACGCTGGGGGTTGACTGCCGGCAGGCCCCTCCGACGCTCAAATTAGTCTTTGTAAGAGGGTTTAGGTTGCTAAGAACAAAGAAAAATAGGGTTGTAATCTTGTACCTGTATCATGGCGAAATAGTACCTTATATATAGAATACATGCTAGGTTTAGGTCTTTACGTAGGTCTTTACGTTTACATGGGGGACTAACACCTGCGAATGGGCCGTGGACGTGTGGACCTGGGCCTGGGCTTTGGCCTAGCACAGCTAACCCAACCATAAGCCCCCTACTCCTCGAGTCTGATCCAAGAGAAGGGTCGAAGGAGTACCTGAAGGTTATATCTCCAAGGCAGCTCGTGCTAGGCCCGATCGACCGATTATCGTGGTGCGATCGCCCGATCAGAAGTAGTGGCATGACAGACCGATCGAAGGTAATAATAGAACCGACCGATCGACTATAGCGATATGGCGGGTCGACCGGGTGTAGTGATGAGGTCGATCAGGTGAGTGTAGTGGCAGGGCCGCTCGACTGGACGGCAAGGCTTAAATGAAGCACTAAGTGTAATTATTACTGACGGTTCGCGTTCTGATAGACTGTCACGCACGTCCTTTTGACTACTGTGCAGCTGTCAGGTACGTCATTTTAACTGCCGTAAAGCTGTCAGGCGCGTCCTTTCAGCTGTTGCGCCACTTCGGATTTCTAACAACCCTAATTCACCTCAGCTTAGATTCTGCCACGTGTCTGCATTCGGCTCGGATGTTCACCACGCGTCGAGCGTTGATTGGAACGTCCGTTCGGCTGATCTTCTATAAATACTCAGGATCGACAGACTGCAGATTTTCTTCACACTTTTTGTTATCCGTCTCGCCTTCTGCTTTCATTTGCATCTTCTTGCTTACAGTCTCCAGAGTTTGCTTTCAATCGTCGTTGAAATCCCTAACTT
>JAOSBP010000008.1:26948477-26962748 GCA_027563825.1 Erythroxylum mucronatum
CCAACCACTATCAATGGTAATGGTAATCATTCCTTTATCTTAACCAACCATCATATTTATAATGATTATATCCATTCCCATTCCTCCCTATATTCATTCCCATTCCCATTCCCATTCCTTCTTATGAACCAAGCGCCCGCTTAATGAAATCGTTATCTTAATTGCAAGTGGGAGTGAGAAGGAAGGCGTCTTTGGCTTCTTGTTGCAAGTGCATGCATAAATTGCCGGAAGACGGCTGCATTAATAAGTGGGCAGAAAAAGTCAACTAATGGTGGGCCTTTGGGAAAAGAAATTGGAAACAGTACAGGGGCACGTCGTTCATCATATTATCTCCTTTGGAATGAGTGGATTCGAAAAAACGTAAACGTTACGGAAGCTTGAAGCTTCATAAATACCGTTAGACGGATAGCAAGTAGAAGTTGGAAAACTTATAACGAGGGCGACAAATGAGATTAATAAATAATTCATGTGGGTAGAGTAGAGATCAACTCTGAATACTCTTAGCAATATGAGAATGAATCATGTCATATAAAAAATAACAAGAGAAAGAGATTAAATTGAGAGCGATTGTTACTCCAACTAAGATCTTGGAAGCCGGCGCATACAAGCGGAAAGCGACCCTGATTGGCTTCTTCTACAAGAAAAGACCCTTCTACCCTGTACTTAACCGGCGGGCTGCAAGACAAGGGAGATCTTATGGGTTGCATTGCAAGAAGTATTAATTATTAGGAATCAGTCGTTACCGGATCATGACGTAGCCAAAAAATAAAATTTTACGATTTTTAATCAGATCTCAATAATTAAATAATTTAAGTAATAAAATAAGAAATCATTACTTATTCAATTTTTTAGTTAAACAATTTATAATTATAAATCATGATTGGCGTCTAGGAACATATTATGACCCCCTAAATATTATAAATGTCAAAGTGGTTTAACTTAACCTGTCTATACATGTTTATGATTTATAATTTAATCATTTCATCATTCAATGTTTTAATTGGATAGAGTTTGAATATAGTGTCTACTTTTTTGTACCCAATCATGTTCATTTTTGCTAATTAGTAATTGATTTATAATTGACATTTGATTCACTATGACCAGATAATTCTATAAATCACTATTAATCAAGAACAGTAGAACATTTTCTCTAATTACTTTAAAGTGACGAATCCTTTATTGACTTACCTAACTATCTTAGTATGGTTCATACTACATCAAAGTACAAACGACTGAATTATCCTAGGACAATTCATAAGTAGCATCAAAACATAGTAATTCCCACATGGGATATCTTGGTAATCTTAAGTCTAATGATCAATTATACAA
The DNA here is from genome assembly GCA_027563825.1 of Erythroxylum mucronatum. NCBI lineage: Eukaryota > Viridiplantae > Streptophyta > Magnoliopsida > Malpighiales > Erythroxylaceae > Erythroxylum > Erythroxylum mucronatum. The sequence goes on from JAOSBP010000008.1 coordinate 26,949,807, forward strand.
TCATCATTATGAGGAAATTTACAGACGCATAAGTAATATTTCATTTGAGATTCTCATAGTCGGGTCAATTCGGTGATTTATTCTCTAATAAGTACCCATATATTTATTTAAGTATCTCTATACTTTAATTTATAAGATCAATTACTTTCTTCATAAAAAAGAAACATAATGTGTGCTAGTTTTACTATTTCAATAATATCTCGTCTTAATGAAATTACAACTAGGAACATTTAAGAATAATACATAAATATAAATTGAATCTCATCACTATGATCCTCTCAAAATTTCAATTACCAATTAATTATTCCAGGAATTTTGCCTTTAGTATTCAAACATCAAATGTAATTAGCTTAATAAATAAAGATAAAAATACCTTTTATTAATTAAATAATAATTTCATACATCAAATTGCAACCAACTGATTGCCTATAAGGGCATAAACTAACAATCTCATACTTGCACTAAAGTTAATCATTTAAATATCTCATATCATATCACTATATGATGATTATGTTACTATTGAGATAATGACTTAATTAGAGAATTCTATAAGAATCTCTATAGTGAGAACTTGTTTAACTCTTACAATTTTCATCTTAATTACATAATTAAGAAAAAATTTCCTAAATACATCTTTGGGTCTTTGATGACGCCTTAACTCATTTTATATAGTCAATTGATCTAATGTTCCACAGTACATTACCCCCTTAAACAATACAAGGACCTATATCAAGTTCACTTAAGAACTTACTGATCAAATTAATCATTTCCACTAAATGAAAAATGTGTTGTGGCTTAATTAGCAACTATTACTACATTGGAACCTTTCTAATCTAAAATAATATTATTTTAAGTAAAATAAACCATAATTAGGATTTACTTCCAAAGTAAATATCCTTATCTCCTTGAACTTAAATATCAACTCATATATAAAATAATTGATATCTTTAATACTTTATAAGTATCTTATATCTGAAATACTAAACATCTTTAGTATATTATCTAAATACTTGGACTTAAAATAGGTGAACAAATTCCAATCTATCTCTATTGATCTAATTTCTAAAATTAAGTTGTTATTTTTTCATATCTAACAAGGGTTACTATTGGACAATTATGTTTTCAACAATTGAAAATTAGAATTATCGTTCTCTGTAAGCAATATGTCTTTTCAAGCTCCCATTAAAGAGGACAATTATACTCCCACTAACCTTCTTATAGACTTGATAAATTCATATTCATCTCCAAAATAAACTCTTTGAATTCATAATCATAATCAATGACTTACACGGTCATATGTACAGGTGTGTATGTAACAATATAAGTCACTGTGATCGTGTCACAAACACATATAGGCATGTATATGCTTTTGCAGACTTATGAGGTCATATGCATACATGTGTAAGTGGCTGTGTAAGTGATCATGTCGTTCGAGCTTTACAATTTATAAACCCTCAAATGTCGCAAGCACACGGGTCGCAATTGTAGTATAAGAGATGTCGATCCCACGAGGAGGGTACTAGCCTAATCCTAAGTCGTCTAAGGCTCAACGAAAAGAATAAAAAGAAATAAAAACTGCACAAGTGAACACGAAAAGTAAATACAAGAATTTAATTCAAGTAAAGCGGAAATTTCAACAAAACATAATTAAACTGAGCAGTCACATAGGTCATAATGGAAATCCGTCAAGGGAGTTAATCAAGTTATAAGAGAGGAGATTTTACCTATCATTATTGCTAATCTAGCCATTTATGTATTTACAGGGTGTCGGTTCTAGACGGTTGTAGGGTTGATTACTCTCTCTTGGGTTATAACCATTAAACCCTAAATTGTAAACCATAATCGAATTATGAAACTTGCAGTCTCTCAATTCACAAAATATCCACAATTCTAATTAGTTTTAAAGCTCTCTAATAAACAATTGGGTCTCGTACGAGATCTCTCTTTATGGAATTACCGACTAGATTGATTAAGTGGTCAATTAGATTGCCTAACTCTTATTAATCCGATCTAATTATTTTTATCTGGCTCACTCTCTCATTTTGTTACCGAAACATGCAATAACATTAATCAATCACAACACTCAAAACAATAAACACAAAAATAACAAATCAACATTAACTCAAAGTAAAATCCTGAAGGAGAGTTTAGAATATTATTAACAACCCGAAATTCATTTCCATACAATCCATCTCAACTTTATACATTTAAATGAAAAAGGAAATGAAAAGAAAATGGAACTTAGGTTAGATAAATCGAGAAGGCAGCGATGTCAGGATACCACCTGATCCGGGGAGTAGTGGCTTTAGGATCCACTTCTTCCTCTTCTTCTTCTCTCTCTCTCTCTTCTTTTTCCCTCCTTTTAGGGTTTCCAAGAGTGGTTGAATGTAAAGCTCCCTTTCTGCCTCTTTTCTTGTTCTTTAAATATCCTCTTGTGTTTTGGGTAACCCTAGGGTTTTTTCAGGTCTGAAAGGTCCAAAAAAATTCCTCCAAACTTGACATTCTTGAGTGTTTGCGCGTTTGCCTGACGCAAGTCATGATCATAGGTCATTGTTTCGGCCAAATGTCTTCTTAAACTCCTCCATTTTTCGATATTGACCCTGAAACACTAGCAAACACATCAAGGTATCTCACAAATATAATATTTAAGCTCAAAAGCTTCTACTAACCTATAAAACACTTAAAACACAAATAATTAATAAACTAACATAATTCTAATGCAAACACATACTAAATGATCCGATTAATGGATAAGCACATATCAAACTATGCCCTAAAATACGATGCAATTTACACTTATCAGTAAGTCACTGTGAGTGGGTGTATAAATGATTGTGAAAGTTTGCAAAAACACCTCATCACTAGAAACAATCCCAAAAATTTTAGTATTTCTTCACAAAACACTACATTTATTTTACTTTGGTGCGTGGGTAGCAACAATAAGCCAAAACACATAGCGGTGGGGTGGCTGGATGACGATACAAAGAGGCGACTGGAGGGGCAACGAGGAGAAGGGGCGGCTGTGGCTACGGCTGGAAGGCGAAGGGGTGGAAAATGTTGATTGGCACGATGAAAGGGTCGGTGACAGTGAGGGCTGACAACGGTTACGAGAGAGAGAGAGAGAGAGAAAGTATAGAAAGTGATTAACTATGTCTGTAGTGGCCGGTGGCAAAGTGGTAGTAAATGGAGGGGAAGAAGAAAAAAGAGAAATAAACTTAGGGTAAACGATGTCGTTTCTTTTTCCCCTTGTCATTTTACACTAAGTTTATTCCTTTTTTTTCTTCTTCCTCTCCCCCACCGCCAATCTGACACTGGCTACTGCAGACATAGTTAATCACTTGTGTAAATTGACGTCATTTTATTTTGTGAGAAACAGAGGCTTAAAACGACGCCATTTTGCTTTATCTCCTTTTATGTTGATGGTTTAACCAACGTCGTTTTGCTTTAGAAGTAAAACAACATGGGGGCCCAAGTTTCTTATATTCACCAGGCTCGAGGCCCATTAACCACGAGTCGACCCTACTGTTATTATAATTATCTATGCTAGTAAAAAAAATGTCGTCTAAATTAGATGAAATCTTATAGATAAATTTGTAAATTTTAATTTTGGATTTGTAAATTTGGTCGAAAGCTAACTCGAACAATCTAATGAAAATTTCATAAGAGAAAATATACGGTGCTCTTTGGGATTATTATTGTGAAGTGACCAAAGTTAATCAAAGCATGGCATTAGTTATCCAAAATTGTAACTATGAAAATTATGTTAACAAGTGAAAGGAAAAAGATAAGAGGCCATTAAATATGCTAATTTTTATAATCATTATGATTATTATAGACTAAAATATTCTTTTTTTTATTCGAGGAAACCCTGTAAGCGGACCAAGCGGGCGCACCTCATCATCGAGGGTCCAACTAGTTCTCCACCTACAGGTAAAACCCTAGTTGCTCCAGGCTCTTACAAGAAAGACTAGCATGGAATCAAACCTAGGACTTGACCGAAACTAAGCCTCGTTCTCAACTATCAAGTCACACTCTCTTGTATATTATAAAAAGCATTTGCTAATGTGAAAGAGTAATTTAGTTTATATTAATTATTATAATTATAAATATCATTGAATTTATGATTAGGTAATTCTTTTCGAATGAACAATCATTCATCTATGTTAGGAGGGAAAATGTTGTCCAAATGGGATGAAATCTCACATATATGTCAATTACTGAAGCTTTTTTGGTTGGACTATAAATTTTGGTACTGCTGTTGATGGTGAATATTAGGAAATTAGATATACCTACCAATGTCCTCCAAACTAGGGAAGTCAATTTTAGAAATATTTTTATTTTTCTTAGTATTCAATCTGTTGCGGCTAAATCCGCGTCCGTGAGTTGGCATTGACCCACCAGATCAACGTTAATAAATTCTAAGAAATGTTTCCTAACACACAAAAATTGACGTACACCACTGCCCTTTAATACACGTTGACCTATCTCAATAAAATAGAAAACAGCGCATATCCTTGCAAGGTCCGCTCTCAAGGATGCTTATGCCTCAGCCTCTCCTCCTATGCCTTCCGCTCTTCCTAAGCTGTTTGATAATTTCACACCTTCTCTACACGACTTCGGCAGACGTTGGGATTGCCGGACGATATGGTCCTCCATATCTGCGTAAGTACCCTATCATACAACTTAATTAATCATTCATTTTGCAAGACCTCCAAGCACTGCATTTCCTTGACGGATTTATAATTACTTTGTAAAGCCACGGCGTGTTACGGCAGTGACTCTTCGGAGTTTCCCACGAATAATATGTTTGCAGCTGCTGGAGACGGATTATGGGACAATAGTGCTTCGTGTGGAAGACAATACTTGGTGCGGTGCATCAGTGCGACGGCTGGTTTCTGCAAACCTGGACAGACTATTCAAGTTAAGATTGTTGATCATTCTTCGGGTTCTAGTGCTACCATTGTTTTATCGCGGACGGCCTTTACCACTATCACAAATTCTACTTCATCCTCCATCAACATAGAGTTTCAACAGTAATTCTCGTTTTCTTCGATCTCTATCTCTTGATTTTATGCTGTACCCGTAAATGCTTAATTGATCTGTTTGATCCTTGAACCAGAAATTTGTGGAACCAGATCAACTTCCTCCTTGCGGATGGATATCAAGCACTATAATTAGCTTTCCTGGTTCCATCTTTAACTCTGTTTTGTGCTTTTGATTATATTTTGATTTCGTGTTCGCAGAGTATGAGACGACAAACTAAGGTATAGGAGGGTGGAAGACTTGGAGAGAGTATCATCAAGCTCATCAAGCTGTTCAAGTTTCTGGAACCTTTTCACGATGATTACCCCATTGATTGGTTCTTCTATAATTCTTTCGTTGGAAAAGTATAAAACAATGTCCTCGTGAACTACCCGTTGTCAAAAGTCCTCATTGTGTGTCGTTTTATATAAGAAAAAGAAAAGTGCACTTTCCTGCACAATTTCCTATTCTACTTCTGACAATTCTAGTCTCATTTGGAAAATTATTTAAGTCTACCACGCTTCTGCTTACACGGAGTCTTCCATATCTTGGCGGAATAATCATGAGCAATTCTAATCTCTTTTGGGAATCGAACTCACAATGTGGGGCAAGTCCTAGGATCATACCTAGAGCTTGGACACCACTTCTCTAACTTTTAATCTTAATGTAAAGTATTTTTTTCTGAAATTAAAACTAAAACTTGATAATGTAAAGCCAATGTAATCTCACAATCAATCAACGTAAGTCGTAAAGTTCAAAATTTGAAAATTCTGAGTCTTGAGAATAAAACTCCCCTCAGATTACTTCTACATGGCCAAAAAGCTGACTTCTGCTCAGGTCTCCCGTAGCGTAACCAAAAAGGAGGGTATTTTTTTAAACCCAAAATAGGCACATGGCGTATTTCAAGTTTATATGATTTGATTTTGAATGTATAGTTAGTATATCAAGTAGTTCTAGAAGAGCAAAAGTATTACATGCAGCTGCAGTGAGTTTTTGTTTCACAATGGAATTAAATATAATTAAGCAAATTCAATGTGATAGCTATTATAATGGAATATCAAAATGCAACGAATATGCTTGGGCCATTCGGCCAGAGTTCAGATCTTCTGTTCAATATTATGGTGTATTATTGTATCTAATAAATCTCAGCCATTTATTTATACGGGTCCTGTATGGATCTCACATAGGTCCCCACAAAATAAATAGCTAAAATTTTATGAGACAAAATAAGACAGAATAATATTAAATTGAAGATCAAGATTCATTCGGTCGTGCCGTCTGAAATGGGAAACATTCATTTGATGTTTCGGATTGTATTGTATGTCAGCATCCGAGTGTTTGCTACGGTTCTTAGCTATGGTGGCCTCTCTCACATCATAAAGACATTTTGCCGGGTTTGTAGGTTAGATTGCTTGTCTAGGGGAAGACTCTAAATTTGTATCCATATAGCATAAACACGGCCCTAGTGGAAGACTCTGAATTGTTCTCTTGTGACCAGGACTATTTCGAAAATTGTAAAAATTAAAATTTCATGATCAAATTGAAAATCAAATTATATTAAAAAATCAGTACAATATGGATTCAGAGATTTGATTCTTTCAGAGTAATAAACAATATGCTTACACTAATGGATCATATAATCTATTCAAATATAAATTGTTAAGACTTCAATAAATAAATCATATGTGAAATCACGTGTTTTACTTACTCTGTTCCATCTAATCTCATCCGTACCTTTTTCTCAGATGTTAAAAAATATGAAGACAGGTTAGTGGATCATGGATCTGTTTCCAAAATTGTTACCCAGTAGTGGCCCTAAGCAGAGTTGTTGTCTCCTTGGTTTGTTAATCCACTTGATCTGTTATTTCTTTATTCTATTATTTATGGGCTGTCATGGATAAGGCTTTGACCGTGATCTGTGAGGAAAATGCTAGACAAATAAGAGTTTAAAATGGCTATGTTTTAGCCTAGGTCTACTTAATGGACTTTGATATTTGCAAGTCACATATTATTTATAGCCCTTAAGATAACGGCAGTAGGATTTGAGCTAGAAGGCCTTAAAGTAGGCAACTAATTCACGTATGATGCACCCTTGGGCTCATGTTTGAGAAGAAATCTATCCATGATTTCTATGCCCTTTAATAGGAAAGAGATGTTGGCTCATAGGAGCTATTATGACACATTTTGTTGAGGAACATTTTGTGAATTCTACTTTTGTGTTTGTTACCTTATTCATTACTTTAATACAAATCTGAGAGCTCGAGAAATCTTGATGAATTAGTTGTTGTTTAGTGTATACCTATAATCTTGTCATGGTAAGGCTCCCTTAGAGCAAGATTTAGGATTAAATCTAGCATTGAGTCAAGGTTAAAAAGATGAAGGCCTGTAATTATAGATAATGAGGAGTCTAGTACTAGCAGTGAGAGGTCACCATTTCTCAAATTTGTCCTCGGTTTTATGGAAGATCTTGAGGCTAAGAAGTATGAGTATAGGTTTAAGCTGGAGCCGCATGATCTGAGATTAGAGTATAACATACCTTTATCTGTAACAATTAAAAAGCCATTTGCCCATGAGAGAGCATGCATTTATGGCCATAGTGCGATAAACATTTGCTATGACAACTTTAAGTAAGCACACCATGGTACGATAAACTTTTTGTCACTTTATGAAACCTTGTCTTTACATGGAAAATAGGCATGTTTCTACTTAACATGAGTGTATGGATGAACATGACCATCAACTCAAACGTGTTGATGGGCTTAATTAGAAAATTCAAGATTTGAATTAATGTCCACTAATTGATTCCTCCTAAATTAGATTGTTCTAATTTGATCCAGTTCATTCGTTCATAAATCTATGTCAATGGACTTGTAACTTATGTTAGAAGGCTTAACTCACCCCCAAAAGTTAGTTCAAGAGGGGGAGATTTGTACATTATTATAAATTGTTGAATGTTTTCATAGTTGTCTGATGTGGAATTCCTGACACACTCCCCTCAGTCCAGAGCAGGACTGAACATCTGATGGACACATCGGATAAAGGGACATAATCAAGCACCGCCCTAAACCATCGAAACAAGCAGGCTCTGATATCAAGTTAGAAGGCCTAACTCACCCCCAAAAGTTAGCTCAAGAAGAGGAGGTTTGCACATTATTATAAATTGTTGAATGCTTTCATAGTTATCCGATATGGGATTCCTGACAACTCACTATAACTTTTTAAATAACCCAATTTTACACTCGCCTTTTAATTTAAAAATCCACAAACATACCCAAGGCATACAAGATTAAAATTAACACTCCTGTATCCTTAAACTAACCAAGAACTTTATATTAAACAATAAGGTTAACATAGATATAGACTAACTGCATAAACTAAAACTTTAAAACCTAAAATAAGAACTAAATGGAACAAAATTAACAACTAAAACTTTGATTGCCTCCTAAAAAGAATTTGTTTAACTTTATTAGCTTGACATTTTTACTTCAACTTAGCCTATATCAATATCTAGTGGCTTGCTTCCACCTTTCTTACTAAATAAGAGTTTGTTAGCCTATAAATAAGCTATATACTATAATATAATAAGGACATATATGTTCAATTTAATAAGAACCAGTAAATCCACCAATGCTCTTTTTAGTAACAAGTTGTTACCATAACTAGGAAAATAAAACTCTCTTAATTGACTTTAACATTTTGTTATGTGGGAAGTAGGATGTGCCTATACTTAAGATGAATATCAATATTTCCTCGATGGCCTCCTTATTTGACCCCTTCTCTTCATCTTCTTTCACTTTTTGAATAAAAACTTCCTCTTTTCTCTCAACCTTTAGCTTCTCTCCATTCTATAAAGTTCTTGTATTCATATGTTCATTCAAATTTAGCTCAATGTATCCATATAAATCACCTGTCTCTTTAGCTTTATAGAGGGTAGCCTTCGTTAACCACAAATTTAATGTGGAGATCCTTGAGATGTCGTTGCTACTCTTGCTACTATTGTTGTAGAATCTAGGAGAAACTTGGGCATTCCATATAAAGTTGTGATAAATACTCCCCTTTATATTATAAGTATTCTCGTATGGGGTGTTTTAAGGCTAGTTTCCTATGCAAATTGGATGCTCCCACATGTGATACAATGCCTAATATTCTTGATTAGGTTGGTCACCACCACAAATGTCACAACATGTTATGGATACCAGTTGAGCTTCCATATGCATATCACCATACCTTTGATTCCAAGCTTCCAATACTGCTATAAGTGATGGCTTACCATAATCTTCCTAAAATACCATCCTCTCCATCTTTCTATTATGTTTGGTTACTATAACAATGAATACCCAATCCTAAAAATAAGCCATAAACACATTATTAAGAAAGAGAGTTGTAAGGGTAAATAAATATAAAAAGAAAAGAAACAAAAACTACCTAGAAATAATTATTAGATTAATAAAAATAAGGTTTCCTAATATTACAATTCTTGGAAATGGTGCCAAAAACTTGGTGATGATTTAGTTTTATGTTTTAATCACAAGTGCACTATAGGTAACATTAGCGAGTATGAGTTGATCATATAAAGACTATAAGTACTAGTAATAATCCTTTTCATATTATCAACAAATATTAGGGGATAACGGCTGATCAAAATCAAAATCAAAATAATAAATTAAAATAAACCAATATAATTGATAAAACAAAAATGGTAATAAAACTGATAATCAATCAAGGAAACAATCGTACTTGTAACTCAAATAGCCTAAAACTTCTTGTACAATGATAACTTCACAAATCAACTTAATCTAAAGTTCATTGGACCATAAAATTAATCAATTATGCTAATATCTTTCTTAAGACTATTAACACTTAATCTTAAATTGATTAATTGAAATCCCTATCTAATTAAATTGAACATATATGTCCTTATTTTCATAATTATTTGGGTTATAGTAGATAGATTGAAAAAGTCTGCTCATTTTCTGCCTGTCCACACAACTTACTCATTGGAGAGATTGACAAAGATGTATATCGATGAGATTGTGAAGTTACACAGAGTGCCAATTTCTATAACATCAGATAGGGATCCGAGATTCACCTTACAATTTTGGCCAAAATTTTAGGAATCTTTAGGGACTAAACTGAAGTTTAGTACTGCCTTCCACCCCCAGACTGATGGTCAGTCAGAGAGGACCATTCAGACACTGGAGGATATGCTGAGAGCATGTGTGATGGAATTGCACGGGAGTTGGAACCGACACTTGCCTTTGATAGAGTTTCTTATAACAATAGTTATCAGACAAGTATCGGTATGCCACCATATGAAGCATTTTATAGGATGAAGTACATGACACCTCTTTGTTGGGATGAGGTTGGTACAGCCAGAATCGAAGGAGCTGAATTGATAGAAGTCACCACTCATAAGATAAAAATCATTCAAGAGAAGATGAAAGTTGCCTAGGCTCGTTAAAAGAGTTGCGCGAATAAGAGGCGACGACCATTAGAGTTTGTAGTTGGTGACATGGTTTATCTTCAAATATCACCATAAAAAGGTATTATTAGATTTCAGAGTCGAGGGAAGCTGAACCCTCGATATGTCGGACCTTTCTGCATCATGGAGCATGTTAGGACTATGACATATCGGTTAGAATTGCCACTAGACTTGGATAGGATCCATAATGTGTTCCATGTCTCGATGCTTAAAAAGTATTTACCAGATCCATCTCATGTTTTGGAGACACCTTCAGTAGAGTTGAGAGAAGATATGAGTTCTTAGGTGAAACCAGTTCAGATTTTGGATCAACAAATAAAGAGATTACGCAGCAAGGAGGTACCCGCGGTAAAGTTCTTTGGAAGAGCGATACGGTCGAGGAGATGACATGGGAGCTTGAGGATACTATGAGACATCAGTACCCCCATTTATTTGTGTCCTAGACTTAGGAGTTTTGAGGGCGAAACCCTTTTGAGGGGGGAGGATTTGTAACACCGGACTCTCTGAGCCTTTTGTATTGTTCTATACTTGGAGATGCTACTGTATATTGATATATACATGGTTGTATATGAGTTCAAAGATGTTCAATGATTTATAATGTTATATGCCCTTATATGAACTTAGAGTTCATCGGTATGCGAAATCTTGGAATTTGTTAATGTATAAGCTTATAAGTATGAAAAACCGAGTCCACTAGATGGATATGACCATAGTGGTTGATTTAAATGTGTTCTAACACCTTAGAGGTGATTAGACATGATTTTATAGACTTATTAGACACTTAGAAAGCTTAATTGAAAAGATTAATGTACATAAGAGCTTATTTGCCAATTACTAAAAGTCAAAGGAGTTCAACATAATTTTTCAATTCTTGGAAGACAAATATGTAATTTAATAAAGTTAAGGGGATTAATTATTATTCTCAAAAGTCTGAGGACCAAAATAAAAATAACAGTTTTGGTGATTCCCAAATTTTGTACTTAATTGCAAATTTAGGAAAAGTTTGGAGGGTAAAATGGTAGTTTCATATAACCTAAAGGCAAAAAGGTAATTTCACCATATTTTGGTCAAAGAAGAGTCAATATTCTAAACTCTTCCCCATGTAAGGTCGTGCACCCCATTACTAAAGACTTAAAACATGTTATTTTAATTAAATGAAAGGAGAAGAAAGGAGAAGAGAGGAAGAGAAGACCAATTTTCGGCTATTACTAACCTTACCCCTTTTTTTTGATTCTCTAACCCAAATCAAGGTGTTCTAAGCTAATTTGGGGTCAAGTAACTCAAATATATCATTAGATTTGAGAAATTATCAAAGAATTTGAAGATATCATCAAAGGAAGGCTTAGGTAAATTTTGTCTCATCTCTCTCTACATTAGGATTTTGAGTTTGGTGTTAATATATGTTGTTCTTCATGATTGAATATGCATGAAACATGGTTTAGATGAATGAAATGTGTCATGAAGATGGTTCTTTAAGCCAAAACCGAAATGTCCCCTTTTGGTGAAAGTTTGTGAATTTTTAAATATCTTTTGAAATTGATGGTCTGAATAAATTCTATGGTGTTAATTGTACGTGTATAATGTGAATTGATGATGAAAAATATAGAAGAATTATGTTGGATAGGCTTAGTCGAAATGATCGAAGAAGGAATGGATTAATGTGATGAGTTGTATAATTATGATACATGAAGCTTAGGAATTGGATTGAATGGAGTGGTTAAATGTGTTGTTGATTGGAAGTATTTATTATATAACAAGATAGGAGCATGAATTACCATTATAAAGCCTTAAAAATATGACTTGAAAGTCAAGCACATTAGGTGTTTGATAAAATGTCTAAGTGAACTTGGCTTAGGATTTAAGGATTCGAACTGATATACATTGAAAGCGGCTTTCATGTTTACTTAGAGTAATTACTTAGAGTAAACTTGAATTGTTGCTTAGATTGATGAGTAATGGCCTAATGTGCTTGGATAAAAATGTGCCTAATTATGCTTTGAAATGAGTAAGTATCAGATTAAAGCCATTAACTTCCTTAGAAAATGCAAAAGAAAAGCTAATGTGAATAGTAAGGAAGTAATCATGTGAGAAGCTTAATGGTCGAATCCTATAGCTTAAAGAGAGTGATATTGTGTTTTATACACTTACGTGATGGTGTATAAATATGAAATTCATGTTTAAGTAGTAAATACATTGCATGTTCTTTTTATGTATAAAAGCTCGGGAGCTGTGAATCAAGGAACTCGTACTGAGGATTGTTGAAGTTAAGGGAGTGTACATCTTTTTTTTAGGTGAGTTGGGGAAACCATATTAGCCCCGAAATTTTTTTTTATGATTATGATTAATTAATCATGATTAGCCTAATTAAGTAAGATTAAGTTAGCATTAATTACAATGACATTGAATAATTAAAATAGCATTAATGAATTAGTTGGCAT
>JAOSBP010000008.1:26970420-27001389 GCA_027563825.1 Erythroxylum mucronatum
TAGTTTCGATTTGCTTCCGTTTTTGCTTCGGCCCACTTTCGGGTTCGATTTCTGTTCCTTGCTTCGCTTTCCGTTTCTGTTTTCCGGTTGGGATCTGGTTCCTGAGATCGGGTCCCAATAGTAAGCCTTCCTTAGCATATTTGTTTAAAGACCTGTTAGATTTTAGAATGACACTGTAAGAGGGAATTCTTTACTTGGCACAAAAATCACTTATGGGCAAAACTGGATTGGTTTTTTGGGTTATAATTGTTCAACACATTTTTTAGACATGATGGACGAATCAGATCACTGTCCAGTAATGGTGGCTATCAACCAACTAGAAGTACAAGGAAAAAAACCATTTAAGTTTTTTAATATGTGGCTTAACCACCCTCAGTTTTAGGATATTGTAGCTAGTAGTTGGGAGATGGCAGTGGAGGGGATAGCTCAATATGCTCTTTGCATGAAGTTAAAGGCACTAAAATATCCTTTGAAAACTTTGAATTTCGAAGCATATAGGCACATATCTAGCAAGGTTAAGAAGGCACAAGAGGATTTTCAACTAGCATATAAGGTCTCTCTCAATAGGCCTAAAGATGTGGAGTTGAAACATAAGGTGAACATTAAAAGGAAGCAGGCTAAATTTTTACTAGATGCAGAGAGACAATTTTTTCAACAAAAAGCTAAATATAAGCATTTTATAGAGGCCGACAGAAACACAAAGTATTTCTATGCAGTAACTTAAAAGAGAGGAAAGCATAATACTATCTCTAAAATCATTAGGGAGGATGGATTCGTAACCACTTCACTAGCAGAAGTGGTGAATTGTTGTTTAAGTTTCTATCAAGAGCTTCTTGGCACATCAACTCCCTTGAATAGGTTAGATTCAAATGTAGTAAGGAATGGATCGGTCTCGGATGTGGAGACACAAGAATTAATGGTTGCCCCAATTTTGGATGAGGAGATCAAGAGGGCTATGTTTGATATAGGCAATGACAAAGCTCAGGGGCTGGATGTATATACTTCTGCCTTCTTCAAAAAACAATGGGATATGGTTGGACCAAATGTAATCTTGGCTGTGAAGGAATTTTTACCACTGGTCAAATGCTAAAACAATTAAACCATACAATCATCATATTTCCACTTTTTTTTTACTACCCAAGGCTTCGATACTCATCCCAAAGATGAAAGCAGCAAGGAGAGTAGCAGATTTCAGACCAATAGCTTGTATGAATATTGTTTATAAGGTGATCACAAAAATACTGAATGAACGTATGGTAGAGGTTGTGGGAAAAATTGTAGATCCAGCTCAAACCGCCTTTATGCTAGGTAGAAATATGCTTGATAATGTTTTTCTAGCACATGAACTAGTTCAGGGTTATACTAAAAAGCGCATTTCACCACAATGTATGATAAAAATAGACATCACAAAAGATTATGACATGGTATCATAGGAGTTTTTGGAAGATATGATGAAAGGGCTAGGTTTCCCTACTAAATTTATACGGTGGATTATGGAATGTGTAACTACCACTTCCTTCTCGATATCAATAAATGGCTCATTATATGGTATGTTCAAGGGTCGAAAGGGTTTAAGATAAGGAGACCCTATGTCACCAACACTCTTCCTTTTTGGTTTGGAGTACTTCTTAAGAATGTTAAAAATGAAAATTGCCAACCCTCAATTTCACTTCCACCCAAAGTGTAAACAACTTGGTATTACTCTTTTTTTTTTGCTGATGATCTCATGCTCTTTTCTAGAGGTGATTCTACTTCTATAGGGATACTGGTAGCGGTGTTGAATGAACTGAAAAAGGTGGCAGGGCTAAAGGCGAATGCTTCAAAATCTAGTATTTACCTAGCTAGGGCTGGTGGACATGAAAGGGAGAATATCATGTAGATGATGGAATACGTTATGAGTGAATTTCCAGTCTGATATTTGGGGGTCCCTTCGACACCTATGAAGGTCTCGGTAGCCCAATTTTCTGTTCTACTTCAATCTGTAGAGGTGTATATCAATACAGGGAATGGTCAAACTCTATCATATGCGGGTAAATTTTAACTTATAAATTCTGTCATTCAAGGAGTACTTTCCTTTTGGCTCCAAGCATTTTCCCATCCCAACAACCATCCTGGAGAGGATAACCTCTATATTTAGGTTATTCTTATGGGGTGGTAAACACTTTAGAGTGGCATGAGATAATATCTGTGTGCCAAAAGAAGAGGGTAGATTGAGACTGAAAAATTGTAAACTATGAAATTTGGCACTATTGTCTAAAGTCCTAAGGAATATTCATGCCAAAGCAAATTCCTTATAGGTAAGATAGATTCATGAAGTATATTTGAAGGACATATCAATATGGGATTAGGAATCTCACAACCGTGACTCTCCCCTGCTGAAAAAATTGGCAATGATTTGGAATAAATTGGTGGATAAGCTGGGTGGCCGAAGGGAAGTAGTGTATGGCATGCGAAAGTTGTGTATAAATGGAACCCCCATCAGCACAAAAAATCTATGAATTATCGAGAGTCAAGCATACAAGACGTCCATGGATGGCATTTATATGGAAGCAATACATACTACCAAAATTCTCCTTCATTGCATGGCTTAGTCTTCGAAATAGACTACCAACAAAGGATAACCCACTATTTTTGGAGATAGACCGAACATGTGGCTTTTGTAATGTTGAACCAAAAACTGTTGACCATTTATTTTTTAAGTGCTCTTTTACAGCTGAAGTTTGGAATGCTATCCGGGAATGGATGAGATTGACACCAACTATGTTTACGTTATCTAGTGCTATCAAGTGGATTTGGAAAGATTACACCGGAGTATGCCTTAGAAGCAAAGCTGTTAGACTAGCATTCATGTGTACCATATGTATGGTATGGAAATTCAGGAATGTTATATAACTAGAGTCTGCTTCTACTACGAGCTTTGATCTAGTTTCTAAGATTAAAACAATTATGTATAGGATCTTATATAGATTGTATCCCACGGAACTAATTACATTTTGATATTTTGGATGTATAGATGAATTTGATGTTTTGATTACAAGTTTCGATCATAATATGCCCTAAGGATCAATGTATATATGTTTGGATTCAATATATTATTTACCTTTCATAAAAAATAATAATAAGTTGGTAAAAGTTGAACCATTGACCAAACCACACTTGGAAACAAAGAAAAGAAAAGAAACGCATAAATAGAGACTGAGTCGAGACAAAGACTAGACGATTGTCGTCGACTTTGGTTCCTTTAACTTGTATTTACGATGCTAGCATGATAACTGCTTACTGTGACAGAGCTACTACTACATATGAACCCGGAGACCAAACCTGGATCAGTTACCAAACTACGAAGATCTTGATTAAACAAATTGGATTCTTTCAAAACAGCTGATATGATTTGGCTGTTTATGGTGAGAACAAGACTTGTATTTTGTTGAATATTCATCGTGCATCATATTCCTTTCCTTTGACCCAAAGAAATCAACACTCTGAATTGACGTAAGGGTCAAGGGAAGTATATGCTTATTTTCTCGTTTTCACTCTGTCCAGGCTTGCTGCTTTTCTCGAACAAGTTGGTATGGGAAAATATGAACATTTTTTCCCTCGAAGATAGAGAGAAAAGAAAGGGAGGGAAAAAAAAAAGTGATATGGTGATAATGATATTGTCTTGAAGCTTCGTACTCTGGGAGAAGTTGGCAGGTGGAGGAAATGACAATGGAAACGGGACCAGCTGGAGGGACTTCCAATTAGCACAGTGAAGCAGAAATAAGTCATTGAAAGTGCAAGCTGCAATGTCAAAGTAAAGACATTGCAAATGGCAATCTTCTAACAAACTTCTCCTATGTCAAAGAAGAAAAAGGGAAAAAATGAGAAGTATAAAATAAGAAGTGGGCATATGAAAACAACCTTAACATCATCATCAACTACAGCAACCATTTTTATCATCATCAACTACAGCAACTACATCACCCATCAACACCTTTCTCACCGTTTCTTTGCCTTGTCTATTGATTCTCGCCTACTACCCACACCCACCCCCATTTTGGACACAGCAGGTTCTTCCATTACCTTCTAAGTCTCTTCCCCCTCCCTTCCCACCCTAACCACGCTCTCTCTCTTCTTTTCTTTGTCTATAGCTTCTTGAATTCATGGAATAATGTAATCAACAAAGCAAGCGTAAAAGGTAACATGTAAGAGGGAGAGAAGGAGAAAGAGAGAGAGTCTTCTGATGCACTGCAAGCAATCAATTGCCAATCTTCTTGTCAAACAACCTTGTACTTTTTTTTTAAGAAGCAAACAACCTTGTTTAGCTCTTCTGTTCAGTTCACTTTGCCCTTCTGTTTAATTCCCAAAGAACCATCCCGTTTCATTCTCCAATTTTGCGCCCAATCTTCATCAAGGGTGATACAAGTATATTTGTTTGATCTCAGAGTCGGGTGTTTTGTCTGTACTCGTCATATTCAGAGTTTCACTTTCTTTAGCGCTTGTGTTTTGTCTGTACTATCATCATATTCAGAGTTTCATTTTCTTTGGATGGAAACTTTCAATCAATCGTCTGGATTCCAGTATAGTCCAAACTCGAACACGATGGGTGACACATATCGTGATTCCGAGTTCTCAGGAACTGTTGAAATTTTTGTCCATCACGCAAGGAATATTCACAACATCTGTATCTATGGCAACCAAGATGTGTATGCCAAATTCTCTCTTACCTACAATCCATATGAGACCCTCTCAACAAGAATCATCAACAGTGGCGGCAAAAACCCTGAGTTCAATGACAAATTGATCATGAAAGTCAATCAAGTTGATGCAGTCCTTAAATGTGAGATGTGGATGCTTAGTAGAGCTAGAAACTACATGGAGGATCAACTATTGGGGTTTGCTTTGGTTCCACTTTCAGAAGTTGTTGGCAAAGGAAAGATCACTCATGATTATAGCCTCTCCTCTACTGATCTATTTCACTCTCCTGCAGGAACTGTTAAATTGACACTTTCCCTGAACACAACCTTTCCTGTAAGGCCACCAAGAATAGACAACCATTCTATATCATCAGAAATGGTTTTTCTAGACAGAAAGACATCTGAAGTTGTTTTGAACGCTGTCGAGTATTTAAGGACCGAGTTTCCTGATATTAATGTTGTCAGCGAGAATCAGCAGATGGTCTCCGAGTACTTCGATTGCCTGGGTTCTACGCCCGTATCTTTTCTTCATCTTGGTGCCTCTCCTCAACCTGTTGTTCATGACTATGAAATGACCATGAATTCCTCTGAAGAAAACCAAGGTGTTTCAGGTTCTCCAAATGGCAGCACTCAGAATTCTGTTTTCTTAAGCTCCACAACAACTAGTCTAAGTGATCGGAATTCCCCTGATTCAAAGAAGAAAAGGGGTTGTCTGTGTGGTCAATCATCTAATTCTCTTAATTTATCAGTCACTACAGGTGCCAATCATGGCTCTAGTGCTTGTCCTGAAACACCAACCTCAAAGAAAGGAAATGAAATCAGAGATGAAAAGAAGTCGAATTTCGGTTGGAGCAACCAAGAGGAAAATCACAAGGAAGGAAGCATAATATCCGTGAAATTCGGTCAAGGTTTTTCAGCTCCACTGGGCCTGGGGAATATCAACCTTGAAGCTGAACAATCTGCAATGCAGCAGGAAATAGTTGATATGTACAAGAGGAGTATGCAACAATTTACTGAATCTTTGGCCAAGATGAAGCTCCAAATGGATCTTGGCAAGCTTGAAAGGAAAGACTCTGACACCATAATTCGACACCATAGCAGTCAAGTAGATCTTGAAAAACAGAAAAGAGATGGATCAAGAGTCTTTTATGGTAGCAGGGCATTCTTCTAACTATAATCTCACAGCCTACTTAGCTTTGTCTTTTGGCAGGAAATGACATTTAATCTATCCGAACTTCCGGGCTTTTCTTGTTAAGTGGCTGTTTCATCACAATAGCTTAAGCTGTTGTGTGCCCCCTCAAGTAAATGCTTTTTGAGCTTCAAACTTGCACAGGTTCACTCAACCTTGTGCTGAATAATAGGTGAGTGGTACGATTTGAACTACGTCAATTTGGTCACAAAGGCTCTAATATCATGTTAAGTGACCGTTTCATCACAATAGCTTAAGCCGTTATGTGAGGCTAACTTAATTGGTTTTACATGTTCACTAACATTTTTGCTTTTTTACCGGGTATTTATGACTGAGATTGGCCACATAGTCTTCTCTAACCTCCATGTCTTGTTGATGATCAGAAAAATTTGTTGTAGAATGTTCCATTAACCTTAGTAATTATTTGTGAATTGGGTTCTGAACGCAGAAGTCTTCTTTCTCATTCAATAATCAAATTCAGGATATTGAATATGCTGTTTTTACCGAAAGTCGAGAATTTCAGATCAAGCATACAGGCAGGATTTATCAGTTGCTTCCAGTGAATAGATGTTTGTTAGTCAGCATATCTAGATCCCGTGATATCATGATTGAAAAGAAAGCTCTTGATTGAAAAATAGTTAACCTTAAAGATTACTTTAATGTTTAACTGTTTGTACTATTTTACTATTCCTAGTTCAAACAATTCCACCTTCTTTTTCTTAACTTTATGATCCTTTTTTTTCATTGTCTTGAAATAATTAATTATTATTATTTTTCAATTTACAAATTTGAAATATTTACATCAGTTACTTTTTTGTTTGAATTTTGTAAAGTTTTTTATATTTTTAAATTAACTTTTAACAATTTAATTTTAAGTATAAATTTAATTAGACATTTTACCCTCTTTCTAGCTTTTATTCGTCTTTAGACTTCTTCTCTAGTTGCCTTGTGACTTTAGCTGATCTTATTAGTTTCCTTCATTATACTACTTCTCTCTAATTTCTAAGATGCCCCTTTATCCCTAGTTTCCTCTTTATGTTTACCAGTCATTTTCTTTTTGTGTTCACCTAGTCCCTTTTTTGTCTTTTCTTTAACTTTGACTTTTTCATGTAAAAAAAAACTATTTTTTTAAATCTCTAATGAACATTTTCTTGCTTTTTAGTTTTTGTTATATCTAAGCTTTATCATTTAACTTTTCGTCCCTTACATCCTCCTGGTTCAACTCCTTTCTCTTTTAAGGACCCTTCTTCTTCGAGTCAGGCCTTAATAAAGCACCAGGAGGTTCCTATACATCCTTTATAGCTTCCTCCAGGAATGACAACCTTTTCACTTCTTCTTGCACCATTTGACGTCAAGTTATTAATGACATGTCCCCCATTAAAAAGCTTATTTTGATCCCTCCTATATTTAAGGAGACTTCCATTATTGCTCCTCCTCTAAAAGTACTATAATCTAGTGCACAAAAATGAAAAACTTTTTTAGTTGAATTCATTATGGTTAGGTAGGATACTTATTTTTCCTATCATGAATACTTAGGCTATGAAAATTTGGAAGAAGTATGGCCTCGCTAAGATGCTAATAGATGGTAAGGGATTGTTCATATTTAGGTTCTCCTCTGAAATCGGTACAAACAATGTTTTCGAGCTTGGTCCTTGGCACATTAGTGATAAACTACTTTTCATCTAGAAATGGAGAGAGAGAGAGTATGATGGAAGATATGATATTTGTTGTCGAAAACAACGGATTGGGAGGGAAAATTTCTGTGGAAGCGATGGAGAGTTCGCCGTGGCAAAACTAAGGAAGTAGCTCCAAAGACCTTTCGGGACAAGTTTGCCGCGACAAAGTCTCAAGGTTGTCAAAACTCACTCAAGGGCCTTCCCAAAGGTTTCTCCAACCTTACTTCACTCTAAATTGTCCCAAATTCACTTCCTTTAATGCAACATCATTTCATAACAATTCAACTACCAACATTATTTCATTAAACTCTCTAATCTTTACTCATTTGATTCATTACTTACAACAAATTTTCATCCTTCACAATTTCCTATCTTTCTTTTTTCCATAACACATCTCACTTATATATAACAACAATTTGTATTCAAAATTTATCATCTTAAATCGATAACTTCCTCAAGTATGCCTAATTTCAACTCAACCTCATCCATACACAATTCATAATTCAATAACCTCAAACGAAAGAGTTTTACAAAGCTTTAATGACATTTCAAGCCATATTATATCATCGATATCAAAATCCAAATTACAAAAGATACGTAAACTCATAGTTCTCGAAATGCGACTAAAGCCTTGTATTTTTCAAAAACTAACTCAAAATACAACATAAGCAAATTTGGAGTGATGTCTTGACTCTAGATCACTCGATCTCTTGCTTATAACCTGAAGAAGGGAAGGAATGGGGGGTGAGCTTAAAAGTTCGTGGGTAATAAGTTTATAACGGAGAATAAGCAAAATCATTGACATGTTCATTTTTCATAAAAAAATTCATATTGAATTCATAAAAAGCATAGTTCTCAAATTCTCAACCAAATTCACAATTCTAGCTCAAAACTCGTAGTTAAAATATCATCACATAATTTATCAAAAAAAAAATCATCACATAAACATAGCATATATATTTAACCATCAAAACATAACACTCAATTATGCACCATTCTTGACAATTCAAAGATGAAATGCATAAACAAATGGCTCGAGGGGTTCCGTGGAATGAAATGGAGAAACTGAAGTTTACACCATGAACGAAATGAGTCCACTTTTCGGATCTCATATGCCACAAGCGGGCAGTCGGGAGAAGGCTTTAGGTCGACGTGCACATGACTAATAAAATGATTCATCTCTTGCCCAAACACAATCAAATTTCGAAGCTCAATTCATTTCCACACATTTTTATACTTTCATGCTTTTTCCTCTTGTCATTTATACAAAATTCCATGACATTTTTCAAGGCATAACATAAAATGTTTCAATGTATTTTCATCTTCATTTTGAAATTCATCAACAAAATTCATATACCGAACATATAAAGATTTTTCAAATCATTCAAATAGCAATCATGCAACATTTATAAAACAATTGAAATCGTTTAATTCTCTTGCTTTTGAAAACATAGTCATGGCTCATTAACTCAATTATAAACATATAACCCACCTTGAATTTCCTTGCTTAAAAACTTGCTTAAAAGTGCGTCTCATCTTGCTCCTCTTGCCTTTCTTGATTTCCTTCAACAATGGCAAAATCTCATTCAATAGGAATTCAAATTGAAAAACCATAAGGCATATTCACTAGAATTAATTCTAGAATACTTAAACTCATGCATTTCCTAAGCTTCATTAACTAAAACCCTTCCGAAAATCCAGACCTTCGTGTCAATTTTCCATGATCATTCTGATTAGGCAAATGAAGACATTTGATAACACTTTATTCTAGAAAAATATTCCGCATTGTCTTAAGTTTCTAATGAAACCAAGATCATTCAATTTGGTTCAGTAATTTGAAAGTTATACCCTAAACATTTTCGAATTGTTCTTATACTGAAATAATATTATGTGCTCAACTTTCATCCAAAAGTTGAAATTCTTAGAGACTGAATTAAAACTTGATTTCATCGGACAATTTGTAACCCTATGTCTCTAATTTACTCCAATAAAAAATCATTCCATTTAGATAACTACAGAAAAAGTTATGCCTAAAATACCGAAGCATGTTCTATGTAGGAAAGTTCGCCACGGCGAACCAAGGAAAGTTGACCGCAATGAACTTTTCCAGAGAGGAAAATTCCTCATGAATTCTTACAAGTTTGCCACGGTAAACCCCAAAGTTGGTCGTGGCAAACTTTTCTAGAGAGGTAATCCTTCAAGTTGGCCGCAACGAACTTTCACAGACTCGTCTTCCAAATTTTCCATATTCTAACTCTTTACTTACTACACATATTCAACTTCAGTTTTCAATTTCATTTTACTTCTAACTATCACCAAAACATGCTTCATTCATCAAATCAAGAAGAATGATACTTATACTTACTTGTTTATCCAAAGCTTTCTGAATCACCATGAAACCCTAGCTGATTTTCCTTCTTTTCTCTCTTCTCTACGTCTCTCTCTCTCTTTCTCTTCCTTCATTCTCGATTCTTCCCTCTCAAATGCAGGACAATACTTTCTTCTTCCCATTTTGCCCTTAGTGATTGTACAAAGTCCACTTTGCCCTTTAATTTATGCCATATGTCTTTTATGCTTAAGTGACCTTCCAAAAATGCCCTTCATACAATTCACTCTTACCAATTTAATTCAACTAACCAAAGTAATAAATCCTACTAACATTAACATACTAAATAACTCCAAAAATAATCAATCCATAAATACCTCATAATTTATTGAAATCATGCCTAACTCAACAAGAAAAATTTCCGGGGCTAACAATATTGGTAACTTATCAATGGAGAACTTTTCAAAAGTTTAAAGAAAGAAATGGATTCCTATGGGGAAAAAGATTATTAGAGGAGACTATCTAGAACCGATGGTGTTTAATGAGGAAAACCAACCCCATTAGGGTACTTAAGGTCAAAACTCTTTATTACACAACGATTCAGGTCCTTCTATGTAAGTAAATTACACTAGGATAAGCCAAGTATAGAGTTAAAGGAAAGGATAATCATGTGAAGATAAACAACAAGGAGGAATCTATCAATAGAAGATCCTCTAAATATAAGGCTAACAAATCCTAAGTGGAAGAGTAGGTAGAGCCTTCTCTAAACGACTCTTTAAGAAATAGATGAGATAGCTGTAAGGTGCACCATCTCCTAGTAATCACAAAATTGTTTATAGTTGTTAAAAGAAGAAGATTAAAGAGCAACACTAAGACCAAAGATTCTAGTAGACCTATCAAAATCATTTAATGTCTATGTTAACATTAAATATTAAGAGGTTAAACAACAATAAAATAACAAATAATATTTGACTAATTGAATTCAATAAAGCCTATAATAATAGATCATTTAAAGTCTAAACTTAAAGTTTTCAATTGTTTTAATCCTTGGTTTATTAGTAGAAGTTACAAGATATTTTCCAATCATAATGCTAACTATTATAAGAGAATTGCAATTGTATACCGTGATAAGGTTCCTTAAATCAGATCATTCATTTATATATTAAACTTATGAGATATGAAATGGTTTAGCTACCTTTTATATATGCTTTCAATTTTGCATTCCAAAGATCATCACTATGGAATGGACTAAAAAATGTTTGTAATTTCATCAATAACCCTAGTTGATTGTTATAGAATTTAATAGCACTATACTTGCATTAAAAGTTAAGGGCAACTTGTGCATGAGGAACCATTGTAATTAATTTTGGTGATAAGTGTTTAATTATTGATATATTAATCCCTTAATGCTTAGTGACTAATGTTATGTTGAGATTAAGATAGTAACTTCGGTTTATGTTTTACTTTAGGTATAAGTTGGAGGAACAAGAACCAAAATAAGCTAATTAACATCCTTGGTGTTGTTCTATAAATTTTAGACCTTATTTGCCTTTATTAAGTAAGAAGAAGATGAATTAGGGTTAAGACAAGATAAAGAATGTAAAAAATGGAGTTATTGTGACTTACACAGTTATGTATAGAAACGCGTAACTTACTACAAATGTGTATGAACTTAAAGACATTGTTTTAAGCAACCCTAAGACCTATATGCCCACGTGAAGACTTGCATGGCTTTGTAGGTAACTTACACAGTCATGTATATTGGCTATGTATCTCTTCAGGACCATGTAACTTTGTGATTTTCGCCAAATTAACATATACCATCACTTATATGTTGGTGTACCTAACCTTGTACGATTGCACAATCTTAATTTTGCACTGTAAAAGGGGATTTAAGAGGCCATAAAGGGCATAAAGAGATTAGAGGCTTAAAAGGAGGCATATTTCCTTCCTTTTTAAAAGTTATGAGGAGCTAAACTTCATCTCTCCATTTCAAAAGGAATATTAAGGCTGACTAACATGTTTAGGCATTGATTAATCTAGTGATATTGTTCTTAACTCTCTTTTGGGATTAACTAGGCTACTATGTGCTTAATATTTTGGATTTATGTATGAATGATTTAGATAGGCCTACTAAATTATTCATATATGGACTTATTGGCAGAATCTAGAGTGCAATAGTTAAACATTGTAGATCTAATCACTTGCGGTAAAGTAATGGTCAAGTATTATTAGGAATAACATACCATAGGTTAAATGACGAGAACTTATATGATTGTTACTTAGATTAGCATGTTTTCCTATATTGTAATGGGACTTTCACACAAAATCTAGATTGTTTTAGAGCTAGACACTACAAAAAGAAATTGGTTTTAGTGAGAAGAATTACCAATAGAAAATAAAGATTTTTTGTCCATAAATGAATTTAACAAAGAAAATTACCGACAGAAAGAGTCATCAGAGAAGCGACCGTAGATAAAATTTAATGACAAACATTGGTAATTCCATCGTTAAATTTACTGATAAAATTAGAATGGTCAAGAGAATTTAGGTAAATTTACCGATGAAAATTTAGTCAGTAACTTATACCTACGGACAAACAATATACATCACTAAATTTACCTATGATAATTTCAACCATCATTTCTCATTTCCTTCCTAAGTTTTCTGTTGATATTCTTTTTTTATTTTCTATATTTAATTTCTCTAAAAAAATAAGTTAAATGTTAATATAAAGTAAAAATTGTCCTGATTGGTAATAAAAAAATTATAATGTACAACAATAAGTATCTTTAAAATAACTGTAAATTAAGAATTCATACAAATTTACTTAAGAGTAGCAAAACATCTACATTCACTTATCTATCTAAGTTATGCAGTTGGTAAAGGGGGATGCTCTGATTGCTGTGATAAGGTGCTACCCCTCTCCTTTAACTCATACACCTCATTACAAAGCTGGGCAATGTAGTCCATCAGCCTCTCTACTGTGCTCTCAAGATGAAGGACTCTTTAATCATTAGATGCAGACTGCATACTAGATGCAGTTGTACTGGACGTGGAGGATTACGAATAACATTTGTTTGTAAATGAACCTAAGCTGAAAATCCTTCCACGACAGTCCTTACCACCTACTGCATCAAGATATGTCTAACTCTCATCAACAATTTTAGAGATCTGAGATTGTCATTGAATGCTTTATTGTATTTGGTCTTATCATTATAATTTTTTATATTAATAAGTGATAATTTGTAAGAATTAATATTAAAGTATAAATTTTACGTACATTAAGTTCTTTGCATCGGGTGTTAACGAAGGTCACATCATTATGCTTCTTAGTGTGCGTGTGCAAAAAGAGTTGATGTAGTGTAGGCTTTCTGCCTATAGACTTTTCTTGCATCAGAATACAGTGTTATAAGTGAACTAGAATTTATAAAAGTTTTTGCAGAGTTTCCTCTTTTTTATGATATCTACCCCTTATTGAACAAAAAAATTTACTCAACAATACAACCACTAAAGGCACCAAGCATTTATAACATTATCATTATTTATAATACACATATATTTTCATTCTAAATTTCATACATCAAACTACATTGAAATCAAACTTCATACATCAAAGTACAAAACTTAAAATATAAGTGTAAAGTTTAGATACTTACAATTTTCTTTGCATGATCCTCGTGGGTTATATATCCTCCTGTGTGTATGGGTAGACTCTCTCCCTTTGGTCCTCAACGTCTGTTTGCATAATTGAGCTTTAAAATGAACATTGCCTCAGGTGATGTCTAATATCGCTGCCATTGACTCCACATTTCTTTAGATATATAAGGAAGTCGTACTCCATTCTTATGTATTAAACAAAAAAAGTCTCTATAACATGTACGAGCTCACCTCTCCCATACATTATAAATTACAACATCAAATTTTAAATCACAAAAAAGATACTATAAGTACTTATAAATTACAATGTTTATCTAATTAATATATAAAATTAGATAAAATAACAAATATAAAAGAATATTTTTTTATACCTCAAACTCGTGATAATAAAAATCCTTTGTTGCCTGAGAGATATTCTTCCATGTACAACCCTCAAGATCTATCTTCTCCTTGAACTTGGATGAAATATTTCTAGAGCACATTTCAGACGAAACCAACCTAATATATAAGCTATTTTAAATCATTTTCAAATTAAAACCTATAACTTAAGTATGAATCTATGGTGTTATCATGTATTACGAAATTTTTATAATTTCACTCATAGATTATTGACAATTGTGATGTAATTTCTTCCATCAACTCCCTTAGCTCCAGGATAGAGGTTGCCTCCTTCATCCACAATGTTTACCCCTGATATCTCTGTTGGTATAGGGTGGTGGATGATGTAGCAGGGCTGCTGGATGATGTAGCAGCAGGTACAGAAGGTGACTGTATAGGGATTGTAGGTCGAGAAGGTGATGCCTCATTTGGATGTGCAGTAGCTGCAGATACAACACCTGATTCTGTAGCTAGAGCAGAATGTGATCCTTCACCTAGACCTGCACTAGCTCTTATTTATACTAGTATCCTGACCTTGGGCTGCATCATTTCCTATTTTCTCTTTTGTGACATATTTTTAATCTGAAATATATATTTTATTGAATATTCCAATAGTAGAAAATTATATATTAAATATATAACAATATATTGTTGATGCAATAATAGATTTATTTATATTATATTCTATTACAAATACAAATTAATCGCTATCATCACTTAATTGTAAATCAAAATCATCATCTTCTTTTTCTGATGAATTAGAATCAAACTCAAGCTCTTCTTGAAATCTCTCGCCGTCCTTATCCTCTCCAAATGAAATTTGAACTTATTCATTATTTAGATCGTTCAAAGGTTTATTCTCGTCATACGTTTCACATGCATTTATTATATAAACATCTTCCAGAAATGCTTCGCTTTCAATTCTCTTATTTTCTCCTTTTCCATGTAATTCAAAAACATCTCAAACTTTTGGAGTGCCTAACCTACCTTCAATAGTTCTTGGAGTTAGAGAAAAATATTATTTGTGAGGGACAAAATAGGGAACCAATTCAGATTTAGGATAGGCAATGGTATTTCTACTCTTTTATGGCAGGATCCCTGGCATCCAAGAGGAATCCTAAAGAATTTCTCTTCTCCAAGAGAGATCAATGGTTCGAAGCTTCCAATGATAGCAAGACTTTCTGAAGTTATCATCATTGATGAGTGGAGATGGCAAGGGCCATACATAGAGATCATTAGAAACCTTGAGCTCCTTCAGTACCAATCAAATAGTTCTCAATCTGATTGCCTAGAATGGTTAGCTAGCTCTACAAGACAGTATACTAATGGTTAAGCCTATAATTTCTTGAGACCTTTTATATAGAAAGTTCCTTGGCATAAAAGTAGTAGGCCTAGGAGTGCTTTTATACTTTGGCTTGCTTTCCTTCAGAAGTTACAAACTCGGGATAAACTTCCCTACCCCCAAACTCCTAACCATTGTTCCTTATGTATTTCGGATAATGAAACCAATGATCACTTTTTTTAGTGTAAATTCTCTAAATCTATTTGGGACCAATGCTTATTGCATTTTCATTTAAACATCCCTATTCAGCCAAACCTTCAATCCATTCTCACTTAGTTCAATCTTGCATCAAATACCAGAATCGCAAACATCAATATTTTGCCTATCCTTCTTTCAACTACTGTTTACAATATTTGGTCAGAAAGGAATTCTAGAACTTTCAAAGATGAATCCAAGGATGTTGGGAGTGTGTACTCCAAAGTAATCTCCCAAGGTATGGAACATCTCAGCTCAAACACCGTTGGACCCCGTTTCCGGAGCCTAACAACTGGAGTCATAAACCTTGTGCTTATTACCCTGCTGTGTTATTTGCCATCATTCCACAAGGTTGGTGTGCCCACACAAGTCAATCACCCGAATTACAACTTGACTTCTTCAAAGAAATTGTAGTTCTAAGTCTCTAGCTTGTTTTGAAGCAAGAATCTTCTCAAACAGAGTTTTACAGCTCAAGATATACTTAAAAAGCTAAAGCGTGTTCATACCCCAATCATGCTCTCCCAACTGACCTCTCACTTACTCTAATGAAAACTTTCCCAAAAAATGTATGATTGACTTCGTTTTTATACAGTTTGGAAGAAGACTTCTACATCTACAACTTTCGTGGAGAACTCAAAGTGATATTCGGCCTATAAAAGGATAAAAAATGGAACAGAAGATGACGATACAAACTAAGACGATGTAGAAGGTCAAAATAAGACAATGCAAAAGGTCAAACTAAGATGAAGCAAAACTAAGAAGAAGCAAAACTAAGATGAAGCAAAACTAAGACGAAGCAAACTAAGACGAACCAAAACTAAGACGAAGCAAAACTAAGACGAAGCAAAACTAAAACAAAGTAAAACTAAGACGAAGCAAAACTAAGATGAAGACGAAGCAAAACTAACACGAAGCAAAACTAAGACGATTCTAAATCACTTTCTACACTCACCAGAGCATCTCCCTTCATAAGGATCATAACTTTCGACTTAGATGTCTAAAAATTTCATGTTATATACCGTTGGAAAGATAAAAGAAAGACCTACAACAATTTAAAAGGTAACTTTGCTAAATCAGCCCACATCAACCCAAAAATATCCCTGAAGTCAGCATACAAATTTTCCCCTTATGAAACCTTGAGAATCATGGGAGAAAACAAAACCATAAACCAGTAGCATTAAAGATCGTAGTTTTACAAAGCTTTAGTGACCATTTCAAGCCCCCAATACATCAATGTTTGAAAAAATCCCAAAATACAAAAAGATACATGAACAATAAATTGCTCAAAATGCAACTAAAGCTTTGGTTTGCAAGATTAGCTTAAAATACAACATTTCAAAAGTGAAGTAATACCTTGGCCCTTGACTACTCAATCTCTTGGTTATCACCTGGTTATGGGGGGAAAGTGGGGGTAAGCTTAAAGCCCGTAGGAAACAATTTTATAGTTTGTAACAAGCAAAGACATTTTTAAAACATTTTCAATGCAGAAATTCACGTGTATGCAAATCATGAATGCATTACTCGTACCAAGTTGTCATGAACACATAAACACACCAAATGGTTTGGGTAAGTCCAAAACATGACGCAATACACATTTCCAATAAAATGGTCCTGTGTAGTCGCGAATTCTTGAGGGAGTCCTTGAGGGAGCTCCATGTCCCTAGCGGGTAGGCGGAAGAAGCCTATTCTTGGGTCAACGTGCACGTGACGGTTCTTGAGGGACTACCACAAACCCACATAACACATAGATTTCAAAATCTTGTAAGCTTGATGCCCAAAAAGGCACATTCTCTTGAAAACTTGCTTTTCATATGCTTGTTATATCTTAAAAACCATTTCCAAAAGTATGGTTTCATAATCATGCATCATTTCAAAGAATCGTTTTAAAAACAACTTTCCATAAATCATCACACAAATCATGTATAAGCATGTAGGCATTAAATGCACATGAATGAGGTGGTTGCAAAATTAATTACTGTCATTTATTGACAGAAAACTTTTATTAGCTTATCACCTAACTATAAAAGTGGAACCCACCTTGAAGTCCTTGACTATGGCTTGTTTAAATATGCCTCTTCTCTTGCTCCTCTTGTCCTTCTTGATTTCCTTCAACATTTACAAAAATTTCAAATCAAAGGATTTCAAATTGGAAAACCCAAAGAACCAAATGCATGAAATTGATCCTAGAATACTTATACCCATACCTTTCCTAAGCTCTTTAAACCAAAAACCTTTCAAAACTCCAAAAGATTAAAATCAACTTACCTTAAATCTTCACCAAACAATGATTTTTCTTGACTCTAATGGAAGCTCTAATCTTTCTCTTTCTTTTTTCCTTCTTGATCACTCTCAAAATCTCTCTTGAAGGTTAAGAAAAATCAAAACCTAGCTTGCTCTTCTTTCTTTCTCTAAACTCACGAAACTCTCTCCCCTCTTTCTTCAATTTCATTTTCTCTCTCTTCCAAATGCAAGACACCCCATTTTCTTCTCTTTTACATCATTAATGATTGCATAAAGTCCCTTTTGCCCTTACTTTAATGCCTTACGGTTTTTAAACTTAAGTGACTTGCCAAAATTGGCCTTACACTCTCCCACTACTTTAATAGTTCAAAGCCCTTTGCCCATGCCGTATTATCTTACCCACATTAACATGCTAATTAATTCCAGCATGACTAATTTAGCAAGACCCCAAAATTAATCTAATCATGCTCATAATAAAATAAAAATTCAAGGGCCAACATTTAGTGTGTATCGAGTTATATTTGCGACATATGTTTTCGTCCTACTCACTGAGTACATAGTGTACTCACCCCCTCCGCTTTCCAACCATGCAGGTTAATTTAGAGAGCTTGAAGCTCTGAGTGGATCGTGCGATCTTTTTGACATTTTTAGGGTATTACCAAACATGGGTAGTTTTTGTTTAGTATTTTAGTTGCATAGTGATTCATAAACTGTTTTATTGTTTTTATTATATTGGTTATGATGATATGCTTTATGACTATATAAATTTAACTTATGACTATTTTGTTGCTGTAAAAGACCTTATGTATGAATGTTGATACTGTTTTTGAGACTGCTTTGAGTGGACTTTAAAGTCCTGAAGTTGTGGTAAAAATTTTTATGTGAATATAGAAGTGTGTTTAAAATTATTTGCAAGTATTTGATTGAGTTTTTGGGATTTTTAAAATACAGTCGTTGTGCTGCCCAATTTTTTTTAAAAAAAAGGGAGAGATGTTCAATTAGTCTTGCATAGTCAGATTAAGGATACCGTGAGTGTCCTTAACTCGATTATACGGCAGTTGTCATGGGCTCGATGTGTTACCAGGTCGTGACAATTAAAATGGTATCAGAGTTGTTTCCTGACCTGTTGTGCTAGCGAGGATGCTTGAGTTTGTAAAGTTATTCATAATTAGTGCATCCTCCCAAAGTTGTATTGAATGAGTTATTTGAGTATGTTGGAAATGAGGTAGATGTTATCATCAATCCTTATGAGTGATCCCTTTTGATTAGTTATACTTCAAGTGATTTGTGTGTGAGAGCTCGAGTTTGAGTTATGAAACATCATTTTTGCATTCATCATAGTTTATGTACACAATTGTGAGGGAATGTTGATTTTTGCACTTGATGTCACATTGAATGTTACTTTGTTTCATTAGCTGTGAGGGCTTTCGACTCACTTTAGCTCTTTTGCTTCCGAATTGTACCTAAAGTGAGTCGAAAGCATAATCTTTGCGTCGTCTTTTTGAGATTCACATTCACTTATCTCTATGGAACAAGAAGAAGGATTAGAGCAAAAGGAGACAAGAAAATGCATGAAGATGAAGAAAAAAGTCACAAGAATGCAAGTCACAGCCATGACATATTGTGTCATGGTCGTGCACCGTTAGTCATGCCCATGATTTAACATGTCATATGGTCGTGACTTTCACACATATGCTGTCTGAAACCCTTGTTTTATATATAAATAATGTGATGGTAGAGAGGTTTATGAAAGAATAGAAGGTGTTTTTGGCTGAAAGGAGAGAGAGCTTTGGGAGCTTCAGGAGAGCACGAAGAGGTCGATGGAAGCTCTCCTCTGTGAGAGACCCATGGAGGGGTAACTTTCTGACACCAGTTCGGAGGCAACATCGACGCTGACAACCCGATTAAGCATTCCTTCCTTATATTTGTTGTTTCTTTCTCTCTTTAGAAATTGATTGTGTTATTTGATATGTATGGATTTGGGTATTGTGAAAAGATGATTTTAATGCGTTCATTGGATCGTTTTATTACAAACCCATTGCTAGATTGTTCAATGTAATTCGTAATTGTTATGTTGAAATTCATTTGTAGCGATTAATGGTTCGTAATCATTATGGATAACATAACTTAAATTAAATGACGCATCATGTGTAGTTGTTGTCTTGATTAATCGATTTTTTTAATTTGTAATGCGGTTGCCCAATTGAATCTAGAAATTGTATCTTAGATTATTCAGTGGTTAAGTTTAATTAACGATTGTACCTTGATTAAATACAACTTAAAGGAAAACTCGAGTTAATAAATTAATCTACGATTAATAGTTTCTATGAGAGATTTGAGAACAACAAATCATCGAAATATGTTTAATTAGGGTGTAGATCGAGATAGAACCAAAGAATTAGATTCCTAATAAATCCACTACTTTCATCATTTTTGCATGTTTTCTTTAATTTACTTTTCTTAGATTATTTTCATTTTATTTTCTTATTTCAAACCAACCAGACCCTATCCTCTAAAGCTAAACACTGATTAATTTCATTTCAACAACTTTATACACTTTCTCTATAAAATTGGCCTAGATTTATCGCTGCTATAGTAATAGCCAAATTTTATTTTCATTAGAGTTATTATGACACGCTGTAATCTAGATTTACATTTCTTGATATAATCTCTGCACATAAGTCTAAATCAAACAAAAGCTTTTTAATTACAAGCACCCTGTCATCATTATCCTCGCAGGTTGTAGCCTCTCTCAAGGACTCTTTTCTGCATTCCCCAAGATTGCCCATCGTCTTACCCTCCTTTTGGCCTCTCTTGGACTCAACCGCTCATTTTCTGGCTACTGTCATCTTCTTTGGCAACAACTATATGTATATATATATATACACATAACTAATAAAAACTATAAGCAAGGACTAGTCTTCACTCGTTTTTCCGCCTAAGCAATGTTGTCCTCGTGTTTCGAATTCAGTTTAAATGCTATTTTTCGGAAATCGCTTAATTCGAATAGGTGAAAGCTTTACAGAAAGGTCTCTTGCACTGATCTTATTTATATCCATTCCACTGGGTTCAGTGAACCTAAAAGGACTCAAATGGCTAAACTAGGTCACCGAGAATAACTCGAGAAGGGATAGCCCAACACACAAATCTTTGTTAAGGTAAGGGCAGATGCTGCTTATCTAAATGATAACTCTTTCAAAGTACTAATCCACCTTCCGGCCACCTTCTACCTAGTGTATACCTCTAAAGCGTAACGTCGGTGTTGATGCATTTCATTTCATACATAAGTTATTTCCAAGTGGTCCCTGAAAGTTCCATTCAACAGTCATTCGGCCGGCGGTCCCAAGATGATGTTTCGATCAATCACAAACGCTCTCTTAAACATACATCGATTGATCAGAAAATCACATAAACGTTCTCTTAAAGATTCGTTTACATCTGTGGTAATTTCAAGGTAAATGCACGTTATTAATTTCATCAGCTGATTGTCGAAACTATTATCAGCGAGTGGTTATACCTTTCCAAAATTCAGCCACTATGTTACTTGTACTCAACATAAAACACAAATGGATGGCACAGAAACTGTCATGAAGGTTGAGGCATTGGAAGCAACAAAAGGCAAATATAAAGCAAAGAACCAACAGATCTGTACTCAATTACACCACCACTCTTGAGTACTGAGCTTTGCATAAATAGCGCATTGCAACTAAAGACCTGGCCTAGTAACCGAGCTTTCCAAATACGAAAGAAAGAAGAGATTGCCACGCCTAAGGCCAACTTAAAAGGGTTATCATGATAATCCCAGGTAATAGAAAAATAGATTCGTGCTTGAGAAACTGTGGTGCAATACAAGCACAAACAACATTTGATACTATTTGTTTCTTGTTCTTCGCGTTCCCAATTGTCCCAAAAACACAAAATATAATTTAGTTTACTTCCACAGCTTCCGCAATGACATGTTCTTCTCAGTCTCCTTCTTCATGACCTTGGCCACTGCCATCTCAAAATCTTCCTGTGTTACATGGACCCTCCTCTCTCTTAAAGCAAACATACCTGCCTCAGTGCACACAGCCTGCAAAAGCAAAACAAGTGAAACAGGCATCATACAGCGCCAATATAATGCTAAAACCACCACCGCACCAAAAAGCTCACTTCATAACTATATATACAACAAAATGCCTGCACTGTCCCATGTCAGAGGTGGTGATTGATAGGATTTTATGCAACTGATTAAAATGGCTATGTACTCTGATTGGAATGATTATGGTAACATGGCTAAAAGGTGTGATCTTAAGACATGACAATGCAAATCACTGTTACAATTTTTACATGCAACGAAATAAATAAGTTTACCAGTGTAATGGTGTGATCTTAAGAGACGATGTAATGAAATTCATTGTTAAAATTTTTACGAAATAAATAAGTTGACGTGCTACAGAAAAAGTTCTGAACAAATACTTTCATTAGCATAAAGAATTTGCTAGGAACCATCCGCACTACGTTATACTTGAAACACATACATGAACAACCACAAAAACGAAACGAATCAATCCATAAATCCTTTTCAATTCATTAATCATTTTAATGCATTTTTCCACCGAGATGGAAATCTGTCTTTAGGTACAATATCTCATTTCAATTTTAAAATAAGACTTTCTTCCAGTGTTTTTTTCCCCCAATGTGAGAGCTAGGAGAGAGATCATTTCCACATAAAAATCAACATTTGGCACACTTGGTGTGTAATTACAGGACATGAACCAATGGGATAACCGGCAAAATAGTATTAACCAGCAAAAAGTTTTATGTTGATGGTGTAAGAGTATTGATACTGGAAGAGAAGTACCTTGAGCTCAGCACCAGATGCGCCATTCATCTTCTCTGCAATTTTCTTCAAATCAATGCCTCGCATTAAGTTCATTTTTCTTGAATGGATTTTCAAGATATCCAGGCGTGACTGCATTACATTAAATATGTCAGTCACTCTAATTATTGAAGAAAAAAGAAACAAATTATAGATAAGGGTACACACCTCTTCATTAGGATTTGGGAATTCAATCTTCCTGTCGATTCTTCCAGGCCTTAGAAGAGCTTGATCAAGGATATCAATACGGTTTGTTGCCATCAAGACCTGTTCGACAAAAGAAAAAGGTCAAAGACAAGAGAAGTAACAAGTGAGATACAAAGTGCAGAATGGTGGCAATTAGTTTTCACATCTCTATTGTCTTGTGAAGGTCACACAGTACCTTGATCTTGTTTGATGCTTCAAACCCATCCAACTGATTGAGAAGCTCCAGCATAGTCCGCTGCACCTCACTATCACCATTGCCACTCCCAGACTCCATTCGAGAAGATCCAATACTATCAATTTCGTCCATGAAAATGATTGATGGAGCATGCTCCCTAAAATAAAGCCGATGGCATTGACAAAATAAATATTTGGACATGCAAACGAAAAGAAAGTATCTAAGAAAGAAAATTCTCAATTTTAACTTAAGGGAACAGAGGATCACAATGATCTTAAATGCCAACCAAACCAGAACTAATGTTATGTAGAACAGAAAGAAGAATGCTATAAAATGAAATAGGGGCCGCTGGAATTTGAATTTAGGGCTGGAAATTAAAAAAATATAAGAAATTGAAATAAAGGATAGTTCTAGGAATCACACCTAGAGTTTGTATAAAGCACTAGGAATCACACTTAATATTTGAAACAAAACAAAAAAACTAATCACTTCTAGAGGTTAGAAATCACTCCTAAATATCTAAGAATCACATTACGAAAAGGTGTTTCACACTTAATAAATGGTCTGTTCTTCTCATTCCTTAAATGTTAAAAACATAACATATACAGAGAAAAGGTGTTGAAACCTAATCCCAATGGAATAGGAAACCCACTAAACTTACGAAATAAGTATAGAATCCTATTAATAAGGATTCTTATTATTCCTTAACAACTTGAAGCTTAAACTACTAGGACAACTAAAATAATTTCCTTATATAAGGAAATGTAAACTAATAACTTGTTTTCCTGAATCACAAAGCATTTTGCAGCACCATGTTCAACAATTAATTCATTGTAATTTTAAGATGTTCTTATCATAAACCAATAACAAGAAGGAAAATGCTCCCTTTGGTTGTACCAACTGGCACTAGTTGGAATGGTGTCCTAATATCCTCAACAGCACCAAATGAGTGACAACATAATAAACATAATAGTGCCTTAAAATCCCCTTTCATGATTTATCCCTTATGCCAAAAAAGAAGAAGAAGATAAACATGGTACATAGTCTAATAAAACAGAAGCCGAGAACAAAGTCATCATTACAAAAGAGAGGGGAAGACAGAATGACACCGAAGACAAGAAACTGATTCTCCCCCAAAGAACACAAACCTTGCCATAACAAAAAGCTCTCTGACCATCCTGGAGCCTTCTCCAATGTATTTCTGGACCAATTCAGAACCCGAAACCCTAATGAAAGTGCAGTCAGTATGATGTGCAACAGCCCTAGCCAACAGAGTTTTTCCTGTGCCAGGTGGCCCATAAAGTAGAACCCCCTATAATGACAGAGTTAGAATCAACCAACCATGAAACATGAATAAATGAGCTACAAGAGCAAATGACATCTTGGATACCTTTGGTTGAGCAATACCAAGACTTTCAAACAACTCAGGATGTTTAATTGGAAGTTCAATGACCTGAAATTAATCAAAAGAAGAAATAAAATTGGAATTATAACCAAAAACATAAATCAGATCAAGAATCAAGATCATCTCACAATTACTAGAATAAGCAAACCTCCTTTATCTCTTTAATTTGCTGGTCAAGACCACCGATCATGTCATATGTAGAGTCTGGAACCTTCTCAACTTTCATAAGGTTGACCAAGGGATCCACTTTGCTGGGCAAGATTAAGTGAAGAACATAGCTGTCATTACGAAGGGCAACCCTTGTTGATGGTGTAATCTTCGTGATATCGATGTTCTTATCAATATCAACAACGTATTTTCCTTCTGGATGAACCTGCAAGTAACAAAACATTGCACTTGATAAATAGAGGTGTGGCTTGGAATCTTGCAGTCTGGTACTATATAATGGATATGAAGCTCACCACAACACATATAACCCTGAACTTTGAACTCTAAAGACTAAAATGAAAAGCGCGTTATGTCTCACTTAAACACTATGCATGGATGGATTAAAACTGAGTGTCAATAATATGAGTTTAGGCTCCACTATTTTTGTGTTAGGGAATGAAAGAAGTTAGAATGCAAAGAAAATTCCAAGATAATTTTCTTCAGGACCCACCGGAAATCAATCCAAGAAGGTAGGAGAAAATTGGTAACCTGATTACTTGTTACTCAGATAACCTTATTATCACCAGGTTATGTTATCAAATGAAGTTATAACTAGACTATAAATTATAATGATGACGCGATAAACTTTTTGGGGTCAAATATCAATAATATTGTCAAATAATATCAACTTCCCTTAATCAATTTTCATCAATTCAAACAAATTAGGAGAAAAAAAGTTATCTTCTCAACAACGTCTCTCTCTCTCTCTCAATTTCCTTTCCTTCACCTTCTTTATTCCCATAGTTTCTTAATGATGGATTGAAATTTACCCAGTTGATAAAGATAGCATGGAAGAGGAGAACTGGGGCTGGAAATATGAGAGACGCACACACCCATGGAACAACAGAAAAATTGAAACCTTTAACATCTGGATGTCAGGAAGAAGCACTGGTGTACAATGAACATTACCTTAACTAAGACTTTATTTTTGCCCATAACTTTGACAACTTCGCCAACATAAGACCCAGGCTCTTGAAGCAGCTGAAGTTCTTCCCTGAGCATTCTCACTGCCCCAGATCAACATTAAAAGTCCAATCAACTAATTGGTTATATACATGAAGAGTAGTAAGGTAAGCTAAACCATAAAGGTAAGTGGAAAAGAAATTAGGGTTAGGGGGAAAAAGACCTCTGGAATTGAGGTCATTACGCTGGGCTTCGAGGCGATTGAGATTGTGGGTCTTTTGGCGGACAAGGAGTTGGTGCTCGTGAATGTGTTGGAGATAGTACTGTCTAAGACCTTCCCCTTGCTTGGCTGCCGTTTTCGCTGAACACGACTCACCCCTCAAACCAACTACGCTGCTATCCGCTTGCTTCGATTCCACTCCTACCATCGCCATATGCTCTCTCGTTCACCTCTCTTTCTTTCTTTCTTTCTCTAGATCCAAATAGGCTTAGCTCAAGATTAAATCACTCAGTTTTGTTCCTGGGAAGGTTTGATCTGATTTGGCAGATTCTACTTATATTTATTGGTTTGTTTACAGGACTGGTAAACTAAGGAGAGGGATGGTATTTCTTTGCAAACACGTCAAATTGCTGTTCGGTTTCTTGGGCCTCAAGGTCTGAAGTTATTCGGGTTGTTGTTGGATTTGAACTTGGGGCCCGAACATACCCTTCAAATTAAAGATAGTTGTTGGATTTGAACTTGGGGCGAACATGCCCTTCAAATTAAAGATAGTTGTTGGATTTGAACTTAGAGCCCGAACATGCCCTTCAAATTAAAGATAGTTGAGAAGGGGAAAAACCACGAACCAATCCACTTTACCTTCTAGTCGTGTTATTTTATTACGATGATATGATATTATAAGTAGCATTAGACTAAAGTACCTTACAAGTTTTTTTTTTTTTTAAGGAAATCTCATAGGCAAGTCAAGCGGGCACACCTATCCAAGGGTTCAATTAGCACACCACCACACAGGCAGGTCAAGTGAGTTCACCCCATCATTGAGGGCCCAATTAGTTCTCCACCTATAGGTAAAATCCCGGTTGCCCCAAGCTCTTACAAGAGGGGCTAGTATAGAATCGAAGATGAAACCTAACCGAAGTCAAGTCCCGTTTTCAACCATCGAGTCACACCTATTGAAGGCAAGTACCTTCAAGTTGATAAATCAATCTTCATTATTATTAAATCCTTGTCTCTTTTACAATTGAATTAGACTTGAGGCAGCATACCTAGTAAAAAACGTTGATTGAAGAAATTAGATCTTATATTTTTTGAAGAAAATATGAATGGCTTGTTGGGTGATTTCTCATGAAATTGTGTAGCTTGCTTCCAAGGAAATTGTTTGGATTTGTAAGCATAAGAATTTGGCTATGTGTTGGAAGGATTAAACCAATTCAATTAGCGTGGAGAATTTGAGTTCCTGAAGTAGTTTGACAAAATTCCTAGTCGAATTCGTGAGTAGATTAGGCTGCTAGGCACGTTATTCTTTAGAGTGATTGTGCCTACAAACCTCTATCTAGCATTATTGGTATCAAAGATGAGTTCAAATCCTTTGTAACATTGTCTTATTCTGTCTCATAGAATTTTAGTCATTTATTTTGTGAGATCCACGTGAATTTTATGCGAGACTCACATAAATAAATGACTAAGATTTATTGAACACAATAAAACACCAAAATATTATACAGAGGATCTCAACTTATCAAAGACTGCTCGTTCTATTTATTAAGTTTATAATACTAAGGGTAAATAGGATGTACGAACACGGGATTCCATTCTGTCGTCAAATGACCATACAGTCTTTTTTTCACTTATATTCGCCCATATTTCTCCTGTCAATCTGGCTTTCTCCGATTATTTCTCTCTCCTTATGATATATTTGAAGTTTTGAACACAGCACATTTGCAAAAAATAAAAAAGTTGATTATGGAATAACTGAACAATTAAATAATTAGAGTATATTTTTTTGTAATTTTTAAAAATTTGGTATATATATCTAAGTAGTCACGTCTGTGATTATGACTCCCACCAGTGCATTTTATTTTCTTTTTATGAGCACCTAATTAAAATATTAGTAATTACTTGATTAATTAAGTCATAATTAATTAGTTAATTAATTATAATATACTTAACACATATACAAAATAATTAATTAATTGAAAAATAATTATTTATGAATTTATTGTTGATCGTTCAGTTATAATTAATTAATTGATGTGTTAAATAAAATTTAATTAATTAATTAATTAGTACATCCAATATTAAGTTATTAACTAATTAGGACATATATTTTTGTCATTTCTAATTAAATATTATTTATAATTAATTAATTTACTAATTAAAATATAATTAATAGATTGATTAGTTAATATTAATTAAGTATAGATTCACAATTTTTTATTCTATAATTTAAATATGCTTAAATTATAGTTAGTTTATTAATTTTGATATAATTAATGGTAATTAGAATATAATTATTATTTATTATTATATAGTAATATTATTAGTCAAGCCTGCGACTTAATAGTTATAGTCGTGACTCCGATGCTCTTATACCTATATAATTTATCACATTTTTTATTAAATTACTTTTTAATTAATTAAAAAATATTTATTAGTATTAATTAATTATGATATATTTAACACATATAAAAAATTGATTTCTTATTTAAAATATAATTAGTTAATTAACTAATTAGTTAATTTTGATTTAACTGCTGATAATTATATTATTATTTATTTATTTACTTTTTAAATTATAATTTATTTTTGCATTAATTATTGATCGTTAATTTTATTCAGTTATAATCAATAATAATAAATATATAATTAATTAATTGATCTTTTAAATAAAATATAATTAATTCATTAATCATTACATTTTAATATTTAGTATATATGTTAATTATAAAAATGACTAATTAGCCCATATATTTTTGGTCATTTTTAATAAAATGTAATTTATATATAATTAATTTTCTGATGTAATTATAATTAGTAGATTGATCACTTAACTAAGTATATAGTGGCTATCTTTTCATTCTATAATTTAAATATACTTTAATAATAGTTAATTAATTAATTTTAAAATAATTAATAGTAATTAGAATATAATAAATTAATTAAAATATTAAGATGATATATAAATAATTAATTTACTGATTATAATATAATTAATAGATTGATTAGTTAACATTAATTAAGTATAGAGTCACAATTTTTTCATCCTATAATTTAAATATGTTGTAATTATAGTTAATTTATTAATTTTGACATGATTAGTTAGAATATAATAACTTATTTGATTTATTAAAATATACTTTATTTATAAATTAATTATTAAGTTTATTAAGTTATTATCAGTGATAATTGATATGAAATTAATTA
Source organism: Erythroxylum mucronatum (assembly GCA_027563825.1). Lineage (NCBI taxonomy): Eukaryota > Viridiplantae > Streptophyta > Magnoliopsida > Malpighiales > Erythroxylaceae > Erythroxylum > Erythroxylum mucronatum. The sequence continues at coordinate 26,999,286 of JAOSBP010000008.1, forward strand.
TATGTTGTTCATTGTCATGCATTATTAATTGGTATAATTATTGTTAATTATTATAGTCATATTAGTAGTAACGAATCACAAGCACGGCTCCGATGCTCTTTGTTAAATCATTGATTAATTAATAAAAATATTTTTAATTTGTATTAATTATTTATAATATATTTACCACATATAAAAATTAATTTATTATTTAAAATATATTTAATTAATTAAATAATTAGCTAATTTTTATTTAACTGCTGATAATTATAATATAATGAATTAATTATTTTATTAAATTATAATTTATTTCTAAATTAATTTTTTGTCGTTATCTATTAAGTTTATCAAGTTATAATGAATAATAATTAATATATAATTAATTAATTGATGTATTAAATAGAATATAATTAATTGATTAATTATAATAATGACTAATTAGCCCATATATTTTTTCTTTTAATTAAGTGTAATTTATATTTAATTAATTTACTAATTAAATTATAATTAATACATTAATTACTTAACTAACTTTAGAGTGACTATTTTTTCATTCTATAATTTAAATATACTTAAATCATAGTTAATTAATTAATTATTATATAATTAATAGTAATTAGAATATAATAAATTAATTGATTTATTAAAATATACTTTATTTATTAATTAACTATTAGGTTTATTAAGTTATAATTAATATATAATTAATTCATTGATGTATTAAAATATAATTAATTGATTATATATGTTACTACATTAATTATTATCTAGTAATATTGAGGTAGTCACGCTAGTGACTTAATAGTCACAACTAAGTCACAATCGTGACTCCGATGCTATTATGCCTATATAATTTTATCACATTTTTATGTTAAATCATTGATTACTTATTTAAAAAATTATTAATTAATTTTAATTAATCATAATATATTTAACACATATAAAAAATATAATTAGTTAATTAATTATGTAGCGCCCCAAATTAGGGGTTAGAATATTAATGAAATTAAGTACGAATTATGCTTGTTAGTTGCATATTAAATTTTTGCTTAATTGTGCATAAGTATTTTGGCATGCATTCATGGCATTTTTCGGGTAAATTGGTTTAATGAAACTTCGGACTGATTCGGACAATATTAAAATAATTTTAGTAATTTTTGTATACTTCAAATATTTTTAGAAATTGATGGTGAATTAATTTTGAGTTGAAAATTTATTTTTAGAGTCAATATTTTATGACGGAATTTTGGTAAATTTTCGGAAGTTGTCTGGACATTTTTGGTATTTGTTTGTTCTAAGAATTCATGGTTTTAATACTAATATTTTATTAAGAAAATAATAATATTTTAATGATGAATACTAAACGATGTAGTGACCCGTGGAAGCTGGTTTAAGAGACATGTAGTTTATTTTTCGACACGTCTTTGATACACTTGGCTTCCATGCACAACAAAGCACTTTGGTTTTGAAAACGATTAAAATGCTTTAGGTTGTTATTCACCGAAAACAACGCTTCTCACCTTCTCTGTCGAAGTTTTGCTGAAGTAAGTAAGTAGACAAGCTTTCTTTTTTTTTTTTATAACGGTACAAGATCATACGAGTATGATATCTTTTCCTAACCATGAGTCCTTAGAGTGCTCTTGATTTTCTCGAGAGTTCAATAAAAAGTGTATATGCATGCTGGATCCCTTATATATATAGATGCATGCTGGGTTTGAAACAAATGAGACTGAAATATATATATATTCATGGCTTTGAACACGTAATATGTATATATATATATATTGTTGCCGTTAGTTTTCATACTTGGTTAAATAAACTAAGACCTGAAAATATATATGTTTATGCATGGTTTAGACGTTGATATATATATATATATATACATAAGCGTGGATATGCTCTATTTTTCTTACTGAATACTATATACCTATATGCTTGTAGAAACAACTATAGATATATGCTTGTAGAAATGATGTATAATCATGCTCTGATCTTGTTTTTATGACTGAATGAAAGAACTAAAAATATAAACTTTTAAAAATTTCAGTAGAGAGAGAGAGAGAGAGTTTGAAATTTGGGTTTGAGATATTTGAGGTTTAAATGTGGTTCTGAGTTAGTTGGGAGT
>JAOSBP010000008.1:27008926-27019841 GCA_027563825.1 Erythroxylum mucronatum
TATGTCTGAAATTCTAATAAACTTAGTATGATGTTTGGTTTTGTTTGTCTGGTCTTGGGTGGCATCCACGTATCCTCATAGGGGGTATTTGGGTGTTACAAATTGATTAGCTAAATTTGGTTTAATTTCTGATGATTAAAATATAATTAATTAATTAAATTATAATATGTTTATAAATTAATTATTGATCATTAAGTGTTAAGTTTATTCAGTTAATTACTTATTTAAAATATAATTAGTTAATTAACTGATAAGCTAAATTTGATTTAATTGTTGATGATTAAAATATAATAAATTAATTAATTTATTAAATTATAATTGGTTTATAAATTAATTATTGATCGTTAAGTGTTAAGTTTATTCAGTTATAATTAATAATAATTAATATATATTTTATTAATTGACCTGTTAAATAAAATATAATTAATTGAATGATTAGTACGTATTAATATTTAATATATATGTTACTCGCGATAATGACTAATTAGCCCATATATTTTTTGTCATTTTTAATTAAGTTTTATTTATATTAAATTATTTTACTAATTAAATTAAAACTAATAGATTGATTACTTAACTAACTATAGAGTGACTATTTTTTCATTATGTAATTTAAATATGTTTAAATCATAGTTAATTAATTAATTTTGATATAATTAATAGTAATTACAAAATAATAAAGTAATTGATTTATTAAAATATAATTTATTTATAAATTAATTATTATGTTTATTCAGTTATAATTAATCATAATTAATATATAATTAATTAATTAATGTATTAAAATATAATTAATTGACTAAGTAGTACAAATTAATATTTATTAAATATGTTACTGCATTATTAATTGTCAATTATTATTAATTATTATATAGTGTATAGCGAAGTAGTCACACTGTGATTATTAAGTCACATGCGTGACTCCGATGCACAGCTGTGCTATCTTTATAATGTGTTCTAATATCAATTCGTGTATGAATGATAATGTTATGCATGTATATGCAATGCTTAATCTAGAGCTAAACCCTAAGCATAGACCGAAAAATAGAATTTCACAAGCAGCGTCTAACAATACATTATGACCCTCAATTGATCGGAAAGTAAGTGGTTTGACGAACAAACCTATACTCGTTACAAACTATCTCACGAACCCTCCCATAGATAATTACTATGCAATTTGTCCTTTCACCATACTATACTCCCGTAGACAATAAAAAGTGCTCATATGATCAAAGTATAAACATGTTTATTGGTTTTCAAGCACAGCTCATTGTACAAATCTCATTTTAAAACATATTGGTTACATGGCCATATTTTTAATTTTGCTTTCTATATATCTAAGATTACAATTTTTATGTTTAATCATCTTACATTTTTATCCTGGTTAAGAAAGCAAAAAGATTGGGTTGAGATAGTGTATCTCCCAATTACTCGGTCTACAACTATATTTGTAACTTTGATAAGTGTTTATGGCTGTAAATAAGTACTTCAAAATATAGTGATGGGCAAATACTTTTTAAGTTAAAGTTATCAAAAGATGTGAAAGGTAAAAAGATTTATACTATTATTTTGAATAATAAATTTTAAGATATTTGTTTGATTTTTGTGAAAATTGTAGCTCCACTTATATAGTTAAAAATTTTCAATTCAAACGAGAAGTCATCTTTAGAACATATATATGATGGTAATTGTAAGGTTTGCTAATTTATTTCATACATTACTAATTTATTTAAATATAATCATTTCAATAAAATTATTTATTTATATATTTTATTTTATTTATTCCTATAATTTTTTATTTCCTATATTAATTTTACGATGAATTAATACCAATTTAACCTTAAACTTTTTCCAATTTTTATTATAATCCGATCACTTTCAAAAACTTTTTGAGGAAAGAGGTAATTGTCTACTAATAATCCAATAAGTTTATTTCATAAGCATTACCCGATACATAGTGTCCCCACGATCTACAACATGTTGTTCCCAATCTGACCGAACTCCAAATGGGTTCTCTTGAAGCCAAACTTCTTGAATCAGCTTATCCTTACCGTATTTGAGAAAAAGTTTCACCATTCTCAAAGCAACTCCAAGTACATCAGTTTGAAGAAAGACCTAGAGGAAAAAGAAAACAATAACTGGAAATGTTAGTAGACAAACCTAGCAACCCTGAAAATGCAGCTTCTACTGGCAACACGTTAGCTAATCCAGCAAAACTAGGTTTAAGCTTCTGTTACCTTCCCATCAGGTGCAAGTAGATCCATCACAGCTTCAACCAGTGACCTTTGCAGCATTCTCCATCTATGCTTTGGGTTTTTGAAATCTGGGTTTGGACACTGAACAGCATAAAGGGGAAACTGACTTTTACCTTTTGAAGTACACTAGTTTATTAGAGGACTCATGATGGGAACTATATAGCACTTGCCAATTCATCCTGTTACTAAATGCAGGTTAACTTTTGAATCGTAGATCCTATTACCTCCATGGCCACATCTATCACAAAAACATTCCTATTTATTGTCTCTCGTATTACTAGGGTGGGGAAGCTACACAAAAACTATAAGAAGAACTGAAATGCACGAACTGTACAACAGAATATTGTACCTGTATTGATACAATTTCCAGCTTTCCGGGGTAACTAGAAACTAGAGAATAGAATGTTGATGTTGCATTTGTTGCAATGAAGTACCTAACATGCAAGGATAAAAGACGCTTATAGCAAGGAAATAAAAAGCTGCAGTAACTAAGCCGGGAAATTTCAATAATCATAAACCATAAAATGATGTGCAAGAGCTTCCACAGTAATAAAATCAAGTTAATCAATACGAAGTCAGTACTGCCATAGCAAGGTCATTAAATTGCACATGGAAAAGAGATTTCACGGAGTGCCGATCAACGGGATAAGATCCTCTGTCCAGTTTTATGGTGTCTTATTCTGTCTCATGAATCTCAGTCATTCATTTATGCAGGTCCCGCATCGAAGTCCACATAAATGAATGGCTGAGATCCATGGGACAGAATAAGATACCATAAAACTAGACAGAAGATCTGGACTCTCGATCGACAACCTTTGTTTTGGGAGACGAGCAAATGTGTGAATAGTTAGTCTCTCCCAAACATGTGTACATCTATGACGTAATCTACATGTTTCTGCACTAAAATAATCATTCAAGAAAACTGCATGCTTCTACTTGAAGACAAAGTGATGTCCGAGTTTGTCGAGAAAAGTAGAATCAAATATTCAAAAATAAAGTCAAAGTTGATTAGCAAAAGTAATAATAAGGTAAAGTACCCATTTTCAATGCCAAATTGATCAATAGAGTCCAGACAGCGGCTCACAAGCTGAAAGAAGAAAGTGTAATCCAAAGCAGTCAAAAGCTTGGTGAAAGAGGAATTGCTCTTTTAAGATGCACAGAAAACTACGAACTAGGCAAGGAAAGTATGAAACCTTCTTATTTATCTCTAAACCAAGAAAATTCAAATCCTTTCTTCTTTTGGCCATTTCCAGAAGAAATAACCCATTACCTGCAATACCACATCAAAAGTCAGAACACTATTACAGATTTTCTCCTCCCTTCCACCTATTTTCATGTTCAAGAAACTAAAACTTGGCTTGTCATCCAAAAATGAATTACCTCAGACGAACTGTTTCAAAATTAAAACCTTTTCTTGCATTCCCCCAAAGAAAAGCATTCTATCCTTATTTTAATCTCAACTTATTACAAGATTTGCTTTCTCTTTACCACTGATAACAAGAAAAAATATTTGACATTATTTCTCCTCAAACTCGGACAGAAACTTGTAGTAACAAATATGAGCACATCAAATGCACAGGAAATAAGTGCATACCGCTTCCTATATCAACTACCAATGGTTGTGTCGTATCTTCAAAGACAGAACCCCAATCAATCTTGAATGGGTATGCCTGCAAAAGGATTCAATGAACGATAAAAAGAAAAGTAATAATAAGAAAAAACTAAGATAGGTCATCCATTGACCCATCAAGCAAGAATTGGAAGTATGCAAAATCACAATAAGCAAAAATTTTAATCAAATTGCACCAAGTGGCAGGGATTGATAAATATATAGACTCCTGCTCTATGTCAATGGAAATCCTATTGAAATGTAAAATTAGTTTTGATAGTTGTAACATCTATACGGTAACAAAAGAGCCACTTTATTCATTTCAAATTCCTCAACAAATTTCTTGCAGTGCCAAAAGTGAAAGTAGATAGATACTCTATCTAAGGCCATGATCCCAGGAAGCCTCCTCCCTGTGAAAAACTCCCATACAACTGCTGCATTCTCAATCATATGATATGACGAGAGAACAGCAGACTCCTTTGCTATAGCATTGCAGGCCGCATTCCCCACAATTGTTATATCACAACCTTTTTGACTTAATTCATCCAGGGTTTTAGCCAACCTAGATACCCCAATTGGATACTGACTTGAGAATTTGAATCTCATGGGGCCAAAACATATGATTTTCTGCAATCAATGAAGCAAAAGAACATCAATTTAGATCAGAGATTGAGAAGGTCAAAGAAGTGAAAAATTTAGATCCTGCAAACATAGAACAGCATGCTCCTCAAAACAATTTTCTTTCTTTAAAAGTTATGAAGATAACAGCCTTGTCATAGCAAATCAAACAACATAATTAACTATGCATATTAATGTTTCGTATGAGATGTAAGTTAAAACAAATTGGAAACAACTTCAAAATGTAAAAGTTTTCTAGCTCACTGTAGAATTTTAGTGCGGTGAAAACCTGCAACAAATCAAACTTTGCAGCTATGTGCAGTAACTCCAAACATAGGACATCACTTGTAAGATTATTAACCATCCAAGTGTCGGATAACGAACCACCCAATTGTCAAACTAGGACAAAGAAAATCAATATAGATCTAGTCACAAGATTATCCAAAAATTTTGCACTTACCTTGCATTGTGTCAGCAAAGAGTCTAATTCATCAAGTGAAAGAGGTCCAAGATCGATAGGTCGCCAACCTAGACAAAAGGGAAGGGTGGATATTCTATTTCCATAACTGATTTCATACACGAAATGGTGATCAATATTTATATATACTAAAAGAACGGGCGGCAATTATCTACTCCTTTTACCAAATAGAGTTGTTAAATGGAAAAATTACCTTCACCGCTTGCTACTGCAATTGGAGTTGGTAACAGCAATTAATTATAGAGCCAAAATTGACATATGGGGCAAGGACAAAAGCAAGAGTGAGAAAATTTAGAGTTGCAGAAAGCAACTGTGTTTAGAGTTGAAGCAGATCCATCAACTTTAATACAAACTGAAGCATCCCTATTTTATATTCTATACGTACATATATGTACATATCACCACATCTACATAACATTCAGAAGACGTAAAGAATGGTTCTAAGGTTATAATGGGCGCAACACTTTACCCTCTGAAGAAAATCTACCCATAGAGCCCTACCACTCACATAGAACTGTGTACATTTCAATAGCTTTAGGATTGAACAAATTTGTCTGCTTACTGCGATCCAAAGCAAAATGATCTATAATAGCAAAAACATCATGAACAGGGTTAGAAACTCACCATCCTTCATACCATGTGCAGAAGTGATTTCCATTTGTGTTGGTTGGTGATCATTCACACACCAAAAATCTTTTGGATAGAAAATAGGAATTTTTTTATCACATGCTAACTGAATTATGTTGATAGCTGGTTTATCTGCCCCAGGTTCTAACAGATTTGGAGGGACATAATGCCCTAACGCATGCAAGATTTGAAGGGACATCATTCCGACAAAGATCAGTCCATTGCATGTGGAAGCTAAACACTGTAATGCATCTGCTTTTTCAAAGAGATTACCTCCTCCAATCTGCATAGATTAAAGCACACAGTAAAAAGTAAATGACAGAACAAAATAGCAAAAGATAGTAGTAACATCTAGTCAAAGGTAGAAGCATACAATTGCCATGTATGGTTTCTTTTTTGTCTTCACAGCTTTCTTTAGTTGGCACAGGGTCTCTTCAAAGTAAAAACCTGCCAGACTAGTAGAACAAAAGCGAGGCACACCAACTGTTGATGCGAGAACTTTATGAGATGAAGAAAAGGAATCGTTAATGAAAATATCGACCCCTGATGCCAAAAGCTCAGCAAAATTTGGACAGTTAGCTACTTCCTCTTTAGACTCGGAAAGATTCTCAAGAAGAAATATGTCTGGTTTCTCAAACACTTGCATCTTCAATGGTATACAAGAAATGCTATCTATTGCTAGAACTTTGAGTTGGAGAAGAGATGATAACATATCTGAAACAAAAAGGTTGTCATGAAATAATCAGAAATCAATCTTCCAAAAATGCATCCTAATATTTTCTCAATTTATTTTCCAGATAAATGCCCCACTTTCTAACATAGATTCACAGATCATAACAATTCAAGCTTTAACTTGTTTGGATGAATTTTCTAGCTTTACAAGTCAAGTACATAGAACCATTTATCATTCATACTTGCAACAGACTGAGCATCAAGAAGTTTTGATTTAGTTTTCCTCCAGTTGCTTGCAAGGACAATTATGGCCCCAGCTTCATGTAAATACTTGATTGTGTAGACTGCACTAAAAACTGACCGAGAGTGCTGGTCCAATTCATCCCTAAGTAAAATGTTGGAATCAAACCTGACCATGACAACCTTCTCCAAAAGTTTTTCTTTGGGAAATAGTCTCAGGGTCTGTATAGGCGGGAGGGCGTCTGGTTCTCCTTCAACATATTCAATGCCCTATGGGCAAAACCCAATTGGAAAATGATGATTACATTAATATCACAGCCAGGTTACAAACAGGAACCGGATTTACAAAATTGTAATTAGTCGAACTAAGACCTTTTAAGAGTTAATAATCTAATTTATTTAAACAATTAGCTATTAAGGTGTGATTAGTGTTTGCCAACAGCAATTATGCTTGCCACAAAATTACAGAAATTGACTAATGTTAAGGACACTTATAAGAATCAAAGCTGTCCAACCATTGTACCAAGTTGCTAGCCAACAAATATGTGCTTCTAAGTATGTAAGCAAGATTTATAATCCTTCTATCTAAAGCATATGAAATTTAGTCATCAAGAAATAGTAGCCGCTACAAACTGTTCAAAAAAAGGCAACAGGTGACGAATCATTGTTAAGCAACCTCCATAAACAACGCCGAAAAAGATGAAGGGAAATAAAAAGTAAAAGAAATGAAACCTTAGACTCCATTGAGCTTCGAGTATGACCCATAACATCTAAACCACCTGCCAAGGATCCAAGTACATCAAAGGAAATTCATGCCCTTTATTATATAAGTCTAAATTAAGGATATCACATTAACCTTGCACGGATGACTGAAAGGTGGGAAATATTGGAAGTTTGCTACTACTTGTCCTTCCACCATAGGAACATGAATCGGACAGCAACAAGTTGAACCCTTTGGGAGAGAAACCATACAGTCTATGCTTGTTGAACGATAGAGTCACACGGGGTAGATTCAGTAGTTCACCCATCTCTCTAATTTTTCCAGTTTATTGAACTATATATACATACAGTTTCAAAATTCATCCAGCAGAATGAAGCAAACGGAACGGTATAGATAACAAACCAACGAAAGAGGACGACAGGTTTCCAAATATCATAAACGAAGGCAAAATTACGTTTTTTACCATAAGTTGAACATCGAAATATATTTCAAATATTAATGTTTCAAAATATTTTTAAAAAATTAGATATTCTAAAATACCAATTATTATAATTTTTTATAACAACAACAATAACACTTAATATAAATATTACTAAAATACAAGATTTAGGAACACCCGTATAAATATCACTAAAATACAGAATCTAGAAAAGTCCTATAATATCAATTTTTAATAAATTTAAAGTTCTTAATGTCACATTTATTCTTACGTAATATTTTTTAAAATAAAACTTACAAAATTACATGGTCTTATATATAATGTACGTAATTTTCTAATGATTTAACGAGGTATATAAAATGTTTTTTTCTCTCCGGCTACAGTGCATATACAACTCAATTTTCACTGTTTATGCTCCTTTTTCGGAGTCAGGATCTTCTGTCCATTTTATCTTGTCCCTACCTTGTCTCATAAATCTCAGCTATCTATTTATGTAAGTTTCGTGTGGGTCTCGCATAAATGGATAGCTGAGATTCATAAGACAGAATAAGGACAGAATAAAATGGACAGAAGATCCCGTTCCCATTTTCCAACAATGCTTCTCTTATGAGCTTCTTCAGACTTCTTATCACTGCAGCCTTGTACCCCATTTGGTTCCCTCCTACTATCCTCATTTACTTTCCTTGTTCCTGGTTATTATCTTGTCCAACTCCACCTGTTGCACTCATTTCCCTGTTTCTTTCTTCACTGCATTCCCTTGCTTGCTGCTTTGCTTCGACCTCATGGCTATATTGTGTTCGCTCCAGAAGCAATCTTTCTAAGACTTTGGTTTTGCAACATACATTTTCTAAGTTTTGTCCAATGGACAATAACTTCCCACCTTTGAATTCTAAAATTTCTGTCTATACAAGCTTCTTCCCTCCTGAATTTCTTTGGCATTTCCTCTGATCCTAGTCAAAATTCAGACTCGGATCTTTCCATAAGCATTTCTTGGGCGCAAGTGGCTAGAGAACCTAGACTAGAATTGAAAATGAATATTTTTCCTCCTAGGGAGATGTCTGATCAAAGGATTGTATCTCCACCCTTGGATATTCTGAAAGTTGGAGCAAGCAGATAAAACTCTACCATTCTTGATTTTTTCTTGGATAGAAGCAGCATGGATTGCAGGAAGTTTTTATGAACAATGAGGATGTTTTTATCTTTAAGTTTGCAAGTGTTGAAGATGCAAGGAAGGTAATCCAAGGTGGACCTTGGCATGTCTATGACAAACCTCTACTACTTCGGATATGGAGGACTGGACTTAAGTTAGAGGAGATGAAACAAGAAAATATCCCTATTTGGATATGCAGTGACGTAGCCAGCCAATACATATAAGGGGGCCCAAAACAATTTTTTTTAAAATTTTGGGGGGCCCAAATTTTAAAAATTATATTTTTATATAGAAAAGAAATTAAAAATTAAAAAAAATTAACTTTTTTTAAAATTTCGGCGGGCCCAGTGCCCCACTGGGCCAAGTGTGCCTACGTCCCTGTGGATATGTATCTATGATGTTCCTCTGGAGTACCGGACAACAAGCGGCCTTAGTCTTCTTGCTAGCTTTACTGGAAAACCAATTTCGATGGTGCTGAAATTAAGAGAGTCAATTTTGTAAGCATATGCATACTCTTAATGACTGATTTGCCTGATTCAATCCCTTTCATTAGGCTCAACGAGGAGTTGAACCTATTGAAGATCAGTTGAGGGTATCCTATGCCTGGAAACCTCAACCTGCTGCGAAGAAATCCTGGAAGCCAATAGAAAGGGTCTTTGTCATTGGAAATTATCAAGAGCTCATAGGAATTGACCAACATTAGGATATAACTAATAGTCAACTAGGCCAAGATAGAAATGATTCTTTGAATGGGATGATCAGTACTAGTATTCAAGTCTCTAACTCACATAGTAATACAGTCAGTATTGAAATTGTTGTTGAAAATGAAAAAGGAAAGGCTATACTCTTAACTACCACTTGTACCAAGAAGATTTCTGAACAACCAGTGTCTACAATGGACCCATCTGAAAAGCCAAAGTTATACCTCTGAGCTAAATACCATTGTAAGCCTAGTTGCAAGCGTGACTCAACAAGACAATGGCAAGTAGGACTTTGAAACTGTCTCGATGAGAAGATCAAATAGATAGAAAAAGACTCCATCCTTGGAGCCATCAAATGAATATTTTAGCTTGTAATGTGAGAGGATCAAATTCCCTCATTAAAATGCTACTTATAAGAAATATAGTTTTTGTGGAAAAAGGTGTAGGTGGTTGGTATTTTGGAGCCAAGAATAAGAGAAAATAGTGACAATTTGCTTAAATATTTTCCAGCTCAATGGAGTGAAATTAGAAATCACAATGCTCATCCTAGTGGCAGGATAACATTTCTATATGATTCCAATGTTGTTTCAGTTTGTCCTAGAATTGTTTCTGACCAGATGATTCACCTAAAGATCTCAGCTAGGTACTATACTCAAGCTATGTACATAGAATAAAAAATTTCGTATCCTAATGCACCAAAGTAATCAACTAGTAATATAACTTATTTTATTTAATGCAATATGCATGAGCTTAACCTTCTAAACCTTATAACCCTAAAAAATTTAGGAGATGGGATATTACAATAAAGGTTGTGAAATTAAAAAAAAAAGAATGAATTGCAATTAATATAAACCTTTCAAAGATAAACTAGGATTTGTACTACGATCCAAATTCAAGCCTAAATTCTTAAACTTCTCATTAATATAATCTACAAATTTATGCTCTCTTAAATCAAATTATCAATTATCATTTTAATGATTCTCACTTTCATAAACTAAAAATTACCAACCGTTCGAAGTTACGAATTAAGCAATCCTTAAAACTTATATTTCTAATTCATTGTTAGGGTAATTGATTGTTTAGTTCCAATATCAAATTTCATCTTTTGATTATTCATTCGAAATCTTAAGACTAATAGGTGGCCAATCTATTAACCTAGTATTCAACACAACACAATCAATCCAGGTAAGATATATATTAACGTGAATTATCGAATCAAGACATTCAATTAAATCTATATGCAAAACCTAGGTAAGAATAATTTAGCTCATTATCAAATTGAAATTAATACTCATATTAATTGAATTCAAACCATTAAATTCCATTATATCAAGAAGAAATTGAAACAAGAAAAATCTAAAATCAAATCAAAGGAATAGAGAACAAAAGAACCGTTGAATGATGA
>JAOSBP010000008.1:27024403-27039285 GCA_027563825.1 Erythroxylum mucronatum
CAAGAAAGGCAATTTCATAAATGCACATGATTGTGAATCATATGCATTTGATTGCATCTATTTGATTAGGTGAAAGGCAAAAATGCCGTACACATGTACGATAACAATCACGTGGTCTTCTGAATGTGTAACTGTACTATGTTTGTAAATTCCTTGAGTACCATCAAGTGGTGCTTCTGACTATTCATTTATGAAATTGTGACTTGATGTGTTGCACGAATTGGGTGAACCATCGATGATGGTTCCTCACTGAGTTCGCAAAAACTCACCCAAAATTTGCAATTATTTTTCCAGGCTATGAAGAGCACTCCGTTCGACAAACGGGAGTATGCCTACTACCTACAAGTCCGAGACGGAGGTCGGGATCAGTTCGCGTCTGCATTAGTGTCTAGTAAAATTGTATTTGCTTGTGAACTTTTGTACAACTGCTTAAGTCAATTCGTAAAGTAAACGGTCGGACTATAGTTGATTGTAGTAAATTGTATTTATAAAAAGGGCCCCTGTGGTCATTGTATTTCTCGGTAATTCTGTTTGTGAATGATTTTCAGCACATATGATTGTATTAAAAAAAGGTTATACCGAGTTTTGGCTGAGTGATGTAGCACGGCACCCTCGTAGGGCTCGAGCTCAGACATCACTATCAGTGTCGGGTTCGGGTCATGCGAGAATGGGGTGTTACACCTCCTCCTTCCTTTGAGAATTTAGAACTTGGTACAATCGGATTCTTGATTGGATTTCCATTATGCAAGTGAAACCTTTCCAACAATTCACCAGCATATTTCATTTGACTTAGATAGATGCCTTTTGGTTTTTGCATAATCTCAACACCAAGGAAGTATTTCATCTTCCCTAAATCTGTCATCTCAAACTCATCTTTCATGGAGTTCTTAAACTTCTCAAAAATGTAAATATCATTACCAGTAAAGATCAAGTCATCAACATACAGACTTACAATTAAAAGTCTCTTACCTCCTTCTGACTTGATAAACAAAGTATGCTCATAATTGCACCGTGTAAAGCCTTCTTTGAGAAAATAAGCCTCAATTCTACTATACCAAGCACGTGGTGCTTGCTTTAATCCATAAAGTGCCTTCCGAAGCTTGTAATCCTTTTGTTCTTCACCCTTATGAACATATCCCAACGGCTGCTCCACATATACATCCTCATTCAGTTCACTATGAAGAAACACACTTTTAACATCAAGTTGGTACACACTCCAACCTTTTTGTGCAGCTAACGCTAGAATCATCTGAATCGTGTCCCATCTTGCAACTGGGGAAAAAAACCTCATTGTAATCGATTCCATGCTGTTGAGCGTAACCTTTGGTTACCAACCGTGCCTTGTACTTATCCACCTCTCCATTCTCGTTCAGTTTGGTCTTGAAAACCCACTTTACGCCAATTTTCTTTGCCTTAACTGGTAGTGGTGTAAGCTGCCAGGTCCCATTCTTCTCAATGGACTCCATCTCACATTCCATAGCTTTCTCCATTTTTCTTCTACTGCTGCTTCTTCAAAAGAACAAGGATCTTCGTAGGAAGCAAACATCACAAGATTGTTTGACTTTTCTTCTTCTTCTGAAAGACCTTCTCATGATACGTAATCTTACAAATATGGAGGAGCTCTCCTAGATCTATTTGCTTCCGAAAATACATCACTTGGTGCTTCTTGATTGACTACTGGTACAACAGCTTCGTGGTCTTCATTATTAATTTCAGTTGCAGCTTCTTCTTCATCCCAGGACTCTTCAACTTTATCTTCATCACAACCTTCCCAAACCAATACATCTTGTCTCACTTCTTCCGCTATTTTTCTCCAGTTCCAGCCCTTATCTTTTTCGAAGCTCACATCTCGACTCGTCACTATTTTCTTAGTTACTGGATCAAACAACCGATATGCTTTCGACTCATCACTGATTCCTAGTAACACGCAGGGGAAGCTTTTATCATCCAACTTGTTTCTTTTCTGGTCTGGCACGTGAACATGGGCTCAGCATCCAAAAACTCTAAAATAATCCACTTTAGGTTTAACTCCGCTCCATAATTCCTCTAGTGTTTTCTCTTTCACGACCGACGTCGGGCTTCTATTGAGAACATGTGTTGTCCATCTCGCAGCTTCAGGCCAAAATCTCTTTGGTACTTCTTTGTCAGTCAACGTACACCGAACCATATTTATAATAGTCCGATTCTTGCGTTCGACTATCCCGTTTTGTTGTGGAGTATGAGCTGCTGTGAGTTGCCTGCTTATACCATTATCTTTATAGAAATTATTAAACTCATTGGAGGTGAATTCTCCTCCTCTATCAGTGCGTAAACAACATATAGGCACTCCAGACTCTTTTTCAACAAGACTCTTGTAATGTTTCAAAGTTGTGAATGCCTCAGATTTTTCAATCAGAAATAATATCCACATCTTTCTACTATAATCATCAATGAATGTTAAAATGTACCTTCTATAACTGTTAGAAGATGGTGTGATTGGTTTGCAGATATCAGCATGGACGAGCTGTAATTTCTTGGAAGCACGCCATTGACTTTTTTTTGGAATCGTCTCTCTGTGTTGTTTGCCTACCAAGCAATTAGTACATGACTTAGTTGTAGCTTTTAGAAGTGGAATGCCCTTTACCATATCTCTATATCTTAATGTCCGCAACCCCTTATAGCTCAGGTGTCCATATCTCCGATGCCACAGTTGTGATTCATCTTTTGCCATTGTTTGTAAACAAGTAGAACTTTTTGGTACCACATTAGCCAACAACACAAACATCCTATTCATTGTCATCCATGTCTGCATAATTAAACCCCTTTTTGGATGATAAAGCCTGCATACTCCATGCTTTATAAGAATAGCTAATCCTCTTTCTTGAAGTTGGCCTATACTGAGCAAATTATTTTTCAAATCCGGCACATAATAAACATCTGTAATTACCTGAGTTGTGTATTTTTAACCATATATTTCCTTTCCCCATCACTTCCATTCTCGTATTATTGCCCAGTTTCACTGAATGTCTATATGTACCATCAAAATCCGAAAAGCACTGTCTCTTTCCACACATGTGATTGCTGCACCCGGAGTCTAAGTACCACATCTCTTCCTTTATAGCATTGTTAGTTTCCATAAAAGCCATCAGAAGCATCTCCTCTTCCTCATCAACCTCAGTATAGTTGGCTTTCTTGTCCCTACTAGGACATTCATATTGCAAAAATCCTAGTTGATGGCATTTATAACATTCCACGGTGTCCTTATTAATTTGCCTTCCTCTGCCTCTCCCCCAGCCTCTAGTTGTAGCTCCTCTACCTCTGCTTCCTCTTTCGTCATAACTAACCTTCAGTGCTTGCTCCTCTCCACCACTCTTTCTAAATTTCTGTTCATGAACCAGCAGCGAGCTTTGTAAGGCATCAACTGAAAGACTATCAATGTCTTTTGACTCCTCAATCGAGCATACAATGTAATTGAACTTCTCGGTGAGAGTACGTAGAATCTTCTCAACAATCTTGACATCTGGCATGTCTTCACCACAGCTTCTCATGTCATTGGATACCACCATCACTATCCCAAAATAATCATTGACCGTCTCTCCTGGTCTCATCTCCAGTAGCTCAAAATCTCTGCGAAGAGTTTGAAGCTGAGCACGCTGCACCCAAGCATTCCCTTGATACTTAACCTTCATCGAGTCCCACAATTGTTTGGCCGTTTCCTTTTGAGCAATTGTCTTCAAAATGGTCTTGTCAATGGAACTAAAGAGATAATTCTTGGCTTTCAAATCCTTCAGCCTCGTTTCTTCTAGGGTCTTCCTCTAAGCTGGTGTCAATGCTTCTTCATTGGCTGGTTCTATATAACCTCCCTGGACGACACTCCAGTACTCCTTTGATCTAAGGAGATTTTCCATGATCAAACTTCAATGATCATAATCCCCTTCAAACTTGGGAATGCATGCTTGCGCGAAACTGTTAGTTTCAGCCATCATCACACACTCACCTACACTCACAGTGTTTCACTTCCCTCTTTCGGGCTCTGATACCAATATTTGATAGGCTCTTAATTACACGCACAAAGTTCAAGAAATGTTCAGTACTCTTTATTAAACAACTACAGGCTTTTATTGCCTTTACATGATAAGAATACCAGTAACAACCACGTACAACTCGTGGTATTTGTTACAGACTAATTCAAAACTAATTCAAACAAACTCTATCTACTTGACTCCTAATAAATAGAAGCATACTAACAACTTTGAAATAGTCAAACCCAACAAAAACGCTGTAAGAGAAATGCTTTAAGGACTACAACAGCTTTAGCATTAAAGAAGAAGGAGACTTCAACATGAAGGAAGGATAAGACTTCAACATGAAGGAAAGACTTCACCTTGAAGTAGGAGCAGATTAACACATTTGGGATTTCATATTCAGATGCTACAAAGACTATTAATTTTGCAGATTTCATATTAGGAAGAAGGGGACTTAGAAATTTGAGGAATTGAGGGGTAAATCTTAATTTAGGATTAATTTGATTATATATTTAATTAGGGTTAACTAAAAATTAGAGGTTAGGATTCAAAAAAGTACTTTTACATATAAATCAGTAAGCAACTTTTTTGTGTTAAAAATTATTTAGTTGTATTATTTAGTTTTTAAGTTTATGATTTATTCAAAACATAAAAGTGCTTTTAAATATTTTAATAACTAAATAAATATTATTTGATTATTAATATTAATTTTATAATAAAATTATGTTTAATATAATTTTAATTGTTTAATTTATATAATAATAATTGAAATGTTGTAATAATATTTTAAGAAATAAAAGTGTTTTAAAATAAAATAAGTATTTAATAAAAATATTTATTACTTTCAAATAATAATATTAATTTTAAAATGAAAATATTTTTAATATATAATTTTGAATTATAGAATTTAATATATTGTTAATATAAAATTATTTACAAATTCAATATTTATTTAATAAATCATTTGTAATGATTTATTTATTTTATTTATTTTAGTATTTTATTATTATAATAAAAATGTGACTTTATTGTTGTTGTTGTTGTTGTTGTTATTGTTATTATTATTAAAATTTGAGATTCCTTTAATCACGTAAAATAAGTTTTTTTTTATGATTAGCAATCCTTTCGAGAGAGAGAAAAAGAATTACGAAAGACAAATTCCCATTTAGGATAATCACGTGCAAAAGAAACAGAACTAACATTTCATTTTGTTACAAATGATTGCCTTTTCCTATTCTACAGACATGAAGTCTTCATTTTGTTCTCAAAAACAAAGAAGGGTATTTGGAAAAGCACCAGACAATGAAGTTGTCTCAACGCTTATTTAAGAAACTTGGTGATGTTTTATTACTTCCGAGCAATTAAATTTTTTATGAAAGTTATTTACAAATTCCTAGATTGCTTTATTTCTAACAAGCAACATACGTAGTATAATTTCTAAGTGAATTACCCCTTTATTCCTTTACTTGCGATAGATATAGGAAAGTAAAAAGTAAGGCAGTACTCAAAAATAAGTGGAAGAAGATAAAAAGGAAACGGCAAGAGTTCCACTTGTCAAAGATAGGCCGCTTCTGTGATAACATATGATAACTTCTTATAATTTATCTATACCTTTGTACAAGTACTGCTAAATTGCAAGAATAGGCAAAACAAAGTCACGAGGCAGCTTAACAGAGGGCGTAACGTATCAATGAAGCGGATAATCCAACCAGGAGCCAGTCTGATTGCCACTATTCCAATGAGAAATCTTCAAGCCATATTAGCACTTCGTTCCTCTTCAATCATATCAACATAGATAAATAGATAATATCAGTTGTTAAAAGCCAACAATCTCTTTAGAAATATACTATAATTGTCTGCAACATTAACTTAAACAACTTTTACAACATTGTTGTGCAGCAAATTGAAGAAACAAACAAAAGAGTTCGAAATATTGGTATATCTAATGGATGGATAATCAAAATAGTGGAACTTTAGAATGAGCCAGGATTCCTAAGGTGTAAGCTGCTCTAGATTTGGATTTTCAAAATTCCAGCAATGACAAAAACACTAAGCCTTGTCTACCATAATCCTCATAAACTGCTCATAATTCATGCTACATCAATCCTTTCTGTGAGTCTGATATCACCTCATATTGTAGAAACAGGGTAGACGTTTTATATATGATCATCTATAATCATACAGAGGTACTGTCTTGCAAGAAATGGAAGACACATGTTGTCCATTGACGAACTAAGACTGTAATTTTAGTTTGAGTTCTATGCATTAGAAAATGGATGGCAAGCCTAAAAGGAACAGAACTGCATCTGTCTTTGACCATTTTATTCCCTAATTTCCAGAAGTAACACAGAACAGAAATAACTTTACTTCTAGCAAGGAGATAAGAGAAATACGTATATAGGATAAAATTTTGTAAATTCAGAACAAAAATGTTCGATTTTAGCAAAGTAAATAAGAAATCCTTTGATACAGGTGACACCTAAAAACTTGTGAAGGTTTTTTGAATTTTCATCAAGTTCACTTACTTCAGTATGGGAAACAACAGGAGCTGGCATAGATTGTGAGATGGTTCGTAAAATACATAGTTCACTTTATCACTGCCTATGGCATGCATCTCATCTCCAATCATCATGACATCCACAATGTAGCCGCCAGATTTTAGCTGTCAAGCTCTCATGGTATCATTTAAATGATATTATGCATGGCAAACTAGTGATTGCCTAATCGAGTGGTAGTTTCTACTTCCTATTCACCAATATAAACCATAATACTAATAAATGGTTCCTTCAATAAAGCAAAGGAAAGCAAATATGAACGAGTCACTTGAGAAACAGCCAAAACAACATAGTAACACTCGCTAAGTAATGCTGGGACTTAAATGTCGTACCATTATAAAGCTCCTTGTTCGTCCTGGATCATTATAGCGAGCAAGTAAACAACCCGTCTTAGTTTTCAGACCATCTTTAGAAAGAGTTGACCGCAGTTCTTTTTCTTTCTCACGAATAACGCCTTCAGTTGGTTTTCCACTGAACTTGAGTACTGCAGCTATGCCTCCTTCCACCTTTCTCAAACTAAGTGTCTTTTGGCTAGGGTCTGGTAAGCTGGTCAAAGTAAAAGATTGTGAAGGATAAAGATATTTCATTCTATTAGCAGTCTTTTTTCCAAAAAAGTGTAATATGTGAAACAAGTAATTGTACACTACATTATGTTAGTTTAAATTTTTAAAAATTTGACTGTTATTCACCTGTTCAAATCCTTCTCTGATGGAAGCACAATTTGGATGGAAACTTGTGACAGTTCAGGGTCATTTGCCTGAGTGAAGACAGGAGTAGTCATTTTAATTTTTTCCATGGTGGAATTCTTTCCAAATATATACCTACACAGATGACATCAATTACTAATCATCCTACGAAACAGGAAAAATAGTATATGATTGATTTAGCTTCCAGAAACTTACCCAGCAACATCATTAAATCCACTTGATCCTGACAACTTATCACCACTTGTTTCCACTACAATAAATGAGCTGTAACTCCTCACCTGTATAATTAATATGACATTTAATCAAAATAGCAGCACCACTATCTGATATGCTTAATAACTCCATCAACTTATGATAAAGGAATCACTACTACGTAAATCATTTACATGTAAACATAAGAGATGTAATCTAAGGGAATTGACTCAATATGATATTACGTAATTAAGCAGTAGATTGCAAGGTGATTGACAGGTTTAAATTTTCAGTTAGTACCTGACTTTTACAGTTTTCGTCTTAAAACCACATTAACTTCAATTCATTCTGGCAATCCAGCAGCGTTGCATTGCATTTGACCATACATCATATAGATTATGATTTCATGGAGAAGTTGGGGTCCATTGACAATCCATTGCTGTTCTTAGACATGGAATTGGTATTACTACAGTGTATCTTTTATCTAATCCAATTCCATAGGGTAGCCAATTTTAACATCGCTGCCAGTATGGTCAACTGTACCAACGAAACCAAAATATAAAGACTACAGCTGCTGTGCTCACCTTCCTAACAGTAGACAGTTTCAGCAATCCAATTCATCTTGTAAGAGAAGGTGAAGTAAAATAGATAATTGCATAAAATCATTTTGCTGCTCCAAACGGAAAGAGAGAATTAACCTCATAACTTGCAGTTCTTTTCAGTATAAGATATCTAGGTGTTTCCAATTCAGGAGTTTTGTAAATCCTTAACTGCACGAAAACCAAATCCTGTAAGAATATAATCTGGAAATTCACTCGTAATTATATTTCATGAGACTAACGGCTGTACCTGCTTAAACACATCCCACAAACCTTCAAGCGAGAAATAGTCATTATCCTGTATGGAATCCCAGAAGTCCTGCAAAAAATTCATGTTGACAGAATAACCTATGTAAGCATCATACTAAAAATCCATTTTTAAAAGAAGACGGTATACTTTACCACATGGCTGCAAAATTTTCCAGTCTCCGGGTTGATGCCCATGATAGAGGTTCCTGTAAAAACCAATTCCGGCTTCCAAGGAAGAAGCATGAACATCATCACCATAGTCCACCTAGTAGTAATCTCGTAAGGCCCTGTCTATAGCAACAGCATCAATCAACATAGTATACCAAAGCAAAGAGAATCACATTCCTTAATTTTCAGTTCAAGCGACTTGCGGACCAAAACCTATATAGCTTGAAGTCCACAACATAAACAAATTTCTTAAATGTTCCTAGCAATACTAATTGGAATACCATCATCTGATGAAACATTATTAAAAAAAAAAGAATGAGTACAGTATCGAGGTAAGACATTCCATTGTCTAATGCGTGACGTTTAACTGCGCCATATGAAAAATTAGAAAATAGGGAAGAGAAGAAGCGAACCTGTTTAACCCAGTGCAAGAAAAACTGAGGCCTGAAGAGAACCTTCAACAGTGCAATATTAAAGAGATATCAACTAATGGTATCATGCTTAGTGATTGGGTCCCTGAACTTCACATATATTTTTCTACATTTATGGGTATGAACAACTGTAGAGAAAATTCACCACAAATTTCAGCTTATGTCATCATAGAGATTCAGAATATTTGTGTGTACAATTATTGTGATGAAGATGATCTAATTGAGCCCAAAATACAGATAAAGAATAATATTGAAAGCAATTAAAATACTAAATTAAGTCATACTGAACTTACTTGTCCCTTGAGGATACATGTTAACTTCAATTTTTACCTCAGCAGTAAAAGCTTGATTCTTTTAAGAGAGAGAGAATTAATGTTGGAGTTCTGAAATAGTCACCCATGCATTCCACAAAATTTTCTGATACAAAAAAGTAACATTAGATCTTTAAAATTACTAGAGTTATCTCCTATACTGGTTTTAGGATCAAAGCATATCAAACATAGAAGCCAGTGTTGGTAACAAGTACACATAAAGGAGCTAAAATGAAAAGAAAAAAGCATACGACAGAATCAATAACAGAAGTAGAATCTTAAATGAAATGATGGAACTATCTCTACGGAATGTTAAAAGACTTGTAAGCATTTAGATACACCGACTATTAAACCTCTTTTTTTCAGTTTAGTTCCCAGGCTTTGGTCCCAAAATGCAACCCAAAAGGAGTTGCTGGACTTTGAAGATAGTTAACAGTCAATCGTGTTAATTATGTATTTTCAATACCATAGGGGTTAACAGTTAAACTAAAACTACTTGATTTTTTTTTTAAAAATTAAGAATATCATGTGTTGTTTACCAGCAATTAACCCTTGTTTTAGAGATACTGGCTAAAGTTAGAGCATTGCCAACTTTAAAATATCTAATAATAAGTTATAATATTAAGACAAGGAACGCCCAATAAGCAATGTATTGTAGACACTAATTATTCTGTCCATGATACCCGGAAGCATAATGCCAAAGTCAGAAGAACATAATAGTACATTGACAAGCCAGTATTTCGCAACTGGTTGAAAAATAAATCCCATAGGATTAAGTAGATAAAGAGCTTAAATCAACATGTACAAGATGTAATCTTTTTTAACCACCTGACTTCCCCACCACCAAGAGCCTGGACAAATTAAGAAGTCTTCGCACTACCCAATGCAGTGTCTGTGCATGATATACAAGGATGTCCACTTTCTAGTCTGTATGATATGTAGACTCCCCAGAAAACCTAAAGAAAAAGGGCTTAGAGTATCAATCTTTTAGTTTCCAATATTGATATATATATATATATATATCATAAACTTATACAACTATGGTGTAATGCAAAAGACGCTTCTCAATCAATATTACTAGAAGATAATAATAATAATAATAATAAACTTCAGATAATAATAATAATATTATTAAGATAATAATAATAAAATTCAGATAATAATAATAATAATTAGATAATAATAATAATAATAATAACAATAATAATTATAGTAATAATAATATGCTTTAGATAATAATAATACAAATCAAAATAATAACATAATAATAAAATAGTAATAATAATAATAATAATAATAATAATAATAATAATAATAATAATTAGAAGAAGAAGAAGAAGAAGAAGAAGATAATAGTAATAATAATAATAATAAAAGATAATAATAATAATAATCCTTATAATTATTCAAATTATTAATAATAGTAATAATAACAATTATTAGTATATTTATAATAATAAGATAAGATAATAATCAACCCACTAAATTATTAAAATTTAAGTACAATAATAATAATAATAATAATAATAACAATAACTATCAACACTTGAGATGACTATGGATAAATTTGAAGAACTCTTTCTTCAAGAGTAGAGAAAACAATTTTCTCAAACTTTTTCTCTTGTTTATATTTCAGTACAAAGAACAAAGGAAAAAACAAAGAATATTTCTATATCTTTGTTTTCGTTTTTCCGTACAAAAACAATGAATATCTCTATATTCAAACTCTTCTCTTTGTTTTACTCTCAATCAACGAAAACGAAAGCCTCACCTTTTTTTCACTGGTTGTTCACGTATGAAAAAAACTTTCAAAAACTCTATTTTCTTTTGTTTTTGATGCACGTTTCTCATAAAACAAAAAATTGAAGATCACTAACTGTATCCTCGCTTTCTTCTTTTTCTGTAACTATTACAGCCGCCCACTGTAACCATTACAACGTTACATACTCCTTTGTTGTATGGTTGCAACGTTTTTTTTCATCGCTGTCCCTTGTGTGTCCGTATGGCTCCAGCTGCTTGCCTCCTTAGAGTTGCTTCTAAGTCCTTTTTGTAGCTAATCCCACGGACTTGCCTCTCCTTTTGTGCGTTACTATTAATTATTACTGGGACCCTCCTGTGCTTGCGTGATGCTCTTGCCTCCAGCTTCATTTATGATTAATTCGGCGTTTTTGTCCCCTAGCTTGTGCGTGCTCCTGCTGTTCCACTGCGTTGTCTCCGTTCCATTGAAAGAAATTGCATTGAAGTCAGGAATCCGGGTACAGTTGAAGTAATTAAACCGGCCCATATTTTGATAAGCTGACATTCAATCTAAGCACCCTTAGGACATGCTTCAGACCCTATAAATGTTGATTGCAGGCTACTAGCTCCGGCTCAAAGCAACCATTATCTAGCTCTCTTGTTCCATTAGTTGTGAGTATTTATGGAGTTCAGAATTCAACGGATCTTTACTTTTCTAGTTGTAAGTTTCATATGTGCACAAGATTATTTACTTTCGGTATTCTCTTCTGCTTTCAGAAAGCTTTTTAGGTTTGAAGGACCGCTACTGCTACGAATGGACAAAATTTGACATGTGTTATGAGTCTTAATAGAGATTGGTGATTTGTTTCTTGCGGCTTGCACTTGTGGCTAGTGATGCTGCGTCATCCCCTGAGCTTTATTGGAAAGTTGTTCTGCCCAACACTCCAATGCCAAATGACGTCAAAGATCTTCTAAAACCAGGTAACTATGGTGCTACAGAAACCCAGCTTTAAGATATACCTGGTCAGAAGAGCTATGGTGTTGCAGAAACCCAGCTTCAAGATATACCTGGTCAGAAGAACTATGGTGCTGCAAAAATCCAGCTTCAAGATATACCTGGTCAGAAAATGATAGGATTGAATTTTCTTATATGTTCTTATATATTTTCATGTGCTTTCAATCATATTTTTATGATAAAATACTTAATTTATGCTCAATTTGTGTTGACTAATAAGTTGAATTTATTGACATATTTTTTAGGCTGGCAAGAGTTACCAAACATGTGGACGACGCTACAGCAACTAGGAGAGCAAAATAAAATAGCAAGGGAGAACGTCTGTGATGGAGGATAAAATTGGCAAATCAAAGGGAATCACGCAGCAGTGCGGGCGTGAAGGGATTAAAGAGGCTGCAAATAAATTGTCACATCACACACCAAGAGGAATGCAAGTTGTGCTGTTAGAGTAACGCACAAGAGAGGATTAAATCAAAACAAATGAGGGATTTAAGGAATACAGTGCGGCAACAATTAAATCAAGCACAAGCAGCCTTCAACGCATATACGAGGGACACGCAATTAAATCAAGATAGGAGATTGTGAGTGGAGACACACAACAAGGGAGAGACACGTTGACGGCGTTCCAAGGCACAAATGAACAGCTGAAATAAAATGAGACAAATCACACATTCAGCGTGAATTAGCAACAAAATACGAGGGTTTTAAAATGAGCTGAAACGCTGGACGCGTGGAGAGAGGAGCTGCAGCAAGGGTTTTAAATATATAGGCTTTCATTTGGTCTGAAGAGGGGGGAGTGCCGAAAAGGAGAGAAGCCAAGAGTATTGAGTGGAGGGATTTTAATGGCCAAATCATTACATCACATAGGGGAGAGCGCCGACAGAGACAAGTTGGAAACCAGATTAACATTTGTCTTGTGTTTTTAATGGAGTGATGTGTAGTGTCGGCGCATGAGAGGAGTGAGGAAAAATTGTCACATCGTAGTTACAGAGGAGAGTAGAGTGCCGACAGGTGGGAGGATAGAAAACAAAAAACAGATAGAAGTGAGTCGGCGCTGATACAGAGAAAAAGGGTTTTTAGTGAGGTTTAAGTTGAAAAGTCATGGGAGCATAAAGAATGGTGCCGGTTAATGGTCTTGTAGGAAGGTTGAGAGGACTTTCACGAAATACTGGATGAGAGGGTTTTAAAAATGTTAAGTTTATTTGTCAATCTCTACAGTGCCAGCATAGGAAATACACGAAGAACATGACAGTGGAGGAGTATATGAAGTTTGAGTGTGTTGACTTTTAATTCTCTTTTTATTTACAGTGTTAGGCAGAAGCAAGGCACAACAATTAAACAAGGAGGTCGGCACAGACAAGAAGCAACGCACAAGGCAGACGTTTTAACCATCCATTAACTTAATCATCTTGTCATTGAACAATATCGGTAAGAGAAAAAAATTGAGAAGCTACTGGCACCGTGAACCTTAATTTTACATGACACACATGACCCATTTTTGGAGCATAAAAATGAAGATGACCGGTTAATTCTCTGACACCGGTTCAATGTGGATATCGACGCCGAAACGCGGTTAAGCTATTTTTGTTATTTTAAAGTCGTGATTTATTTTCGGATTGTTGTGTTGTTGGTATTAATTTTGATGGTTTTGGGATTAATGATCTTGATAGATTATTTTGATCATTTCATTTCGAACTTGTTGCTAAAATATTAATTGTAATCCGTAATTGTTACTTTTAATATTTGTGAGTAGCATCTAACGATCGTTAATCGTTAGGAACAACATAACTTAGGTTAGATAACCCGAACGTGTGAGGTTACTGCCTATATTGATTGTTTTCCTTTTCATAATGCGACTGCCAAATTGAATCTAGAGATCGTATCCTAGGTTATTCGGTAGTTAGATTTAATCAATGATCGTATCTTGGTTAAATACAACCTAAGGAAAAACTGAGATTTTTAGAGCGTTCTATTAGTCTCAAATCAATAGTCCGAAAAGAATTGTAAAGACTTTAGAATAAAGAAATCTGCTTGATTGTGCTTAGGCCGAAAGTGACCCTAGAACTGGACCTTTCTCATACTCGACACTTTTCTCATTTCGATTATTTGTTTCAATTTGTTTTCGATAGTTTAATTTTACTTTAATTTTCTAAATTGTTTCAAAACCAAACCCCCCCCCCCTTTTACTTTACTTGCATCAATTAATTTCATTCCGAAAATTAACCAAACATTCCCTGTGGATTCGATCCCGACTTACCACGACTATAAATTTTAGTGTGCAGAATCAGGTAAATTTTGCAGTGCACTCGATAAGCACTGTCAGTTGTAAATGGGATAGAAGATAGAAAATTACGAAAAATTGAAAGGATATATGGTTTTGATATTTGATATTAAGAATGAATTTTGATTTGTTCTGTGTGGAGTTGAACTAAATTGAATTCAAAATGGGGAGTGGATAATAGAGTTATAAGTTGAAAATCTTGGAATAAATGGAAGAGAGGGAAAATATTCAGTTCGGTGAAGAAGAAGAAGGAGGATGCACGATCATGCTTCAGCACGATCGCGACTTTGCAAGTGCTAATGGATCTGCACGATCGTGACTTTCAAAGTTATACCAATGAGAGTTTGCTTCTGAACATCTATCATTCAATTTGCTATAACTTCTTCACCTGATGTCTAAATGACTTGATTCTTGAACCAATAGATTCATAACACATTGAATCTCCACTAAAAATTATAATTCACCTAGGATGTCGGGTACGTGTCTTGTGAGAGTGCGGTGTTACATATTGTCGGGACTGATGTGAATCACAAGTTAGTATAATAATAACCAATGCACAAGAAGGGGGGGTTGAATTGTGAATACTTTTTCGTTTTACCCTCTTCTTTAAACAATTGCTTAATACAGAATACA
>JAOSBP010000008.1:27039385-27050669 GCA_027563825.1 Erythroxylum mucronatum
ATGTATTTTGTATCATTTATTTGGGCCTGTAATATTCTTTGGATTTGTTTTGGAACTTATGATATGTGTAATAATGTATGTGGGTTTGAGTTACTAAATAAAATAAATATTAGTGTGATTGTTTGTTCTGTCTTGGGTAGCATCCATGTATCCTCCCAGGGGGTATTTGGGTGTTACATCACTGCTTTGACTTGTTGGCAAATTTGGCACTTGGCCACCTACTCATGTATTTTCTGTTGCATTCCAGGCCAAGAAAAAGATGCTGCTATCCTCACCAAAGTGCGTTGAAATCTAGCATGGCCCCCTAAAGGTGAATTATGAAATTCAACGAGTATCAGCTCTTGCAGGGCTGATTCCGGCTGGACCTATATCCTCCTTTTATGAAATATAAGTCCTTCTCAGACAGTGTAATTGGGATGTTCCTCTGGAGCTTCTTGTAAAAATCAAGTTGCCGTTGGCAAATATATCTACGCAAGGCTGTAAGTAATGCGAGAACAGGCTGCAAAACTCCTTTTAACAGGTTGAAATTTCCTTCGGGTAATCTTGATAAAACGTCTACTAGGCCATTAGCATAACCTGACTTGTAGGAAATTTTAAAATCGAAACCTACTAGTTTGGATAGCCATCGTTGTTGCTCAAGTGTCTGCACTATTTGAGACATCATAAAGCGCAGAGGTTGGTGATCTGTCTACAATTCGAAAGGAACCCCCAAGCAAATATTGTTGCCACTTCTGGATGGCTTAATTTGCTACAAGCATTTCTTGAACATAGGTTGAAGCTGCCAATAATTTTGGTGACAACTGTTTGCTAAAATATGTGATAAGATGGCCTTCTTGGGTAAGAATTGTTCCAATTGCTGTTGCAAGTGCATTCGTTTGTACCACAAATGTTTTAGAAAAATTCGGTAGAGCTAGTACTAGAGCAGTTTGCAATGCAAGTTTAATATGCTCATAGGCTTGCGTAGCTTCAAGCATCCAAACAAAGGCATTTTTTTAAAGCGGCTACGTTAATGGAGCTGCTAAAGAAGCATACTTTGGCACAAATTTCCGATAATAGCTTGTGAGTCCCAAGAATTCCATCAACTCCAAAGACTGTAGCTAGATGTTGGAGGTGCAAAGCCCAATCCGAGCTATAGATTAAAATCTCGTCAAAGAAGACAAGAATATAGCGTCTCCGCCATGGACGGAATAAATTATTCATCTCTAACCGGAATGAAGAAGGTGTGTTGCTGAGCTCGAAGGGAAGAACAGTGAACTTTTAATGGCCATCGTGGGTTCTAAATGTTGTTTTATGAACATCATCTAGATGAACCCTCAATTGATGATACCAAGCTCGCGTATCCAATTTAGAGAAAACATTTGCGCCATGAAGCTCATTAAAGAGTTCATCCACTGTGGGTATAGGATATCTGTCTGTGATAGTCACTGGATTGAGAGCTCTATAGTTTACACAGAACCTTCATGTTCTGTCCTTTTTCTTGACCAATAATACTGGTGAAGAAAACGGGCTATTGTTATGCCTTATAATCCCTTATTTTAGCATTTCATGTACAAGCCTTTCGATTTCCTCTTTTTGGAAGTGAGGATACCTGTATGGCTTGACATTAACTGGTGGTGCTCCTAGAATCAAAGGTATTCGATGCTCTATTTTTCTAAACGGTGGTAGTCCCTTTGGTTGTTGGAAAATACTCGCATGGTCAGATAAAAGTGCTTGCAATGGAGCTATATATTCTGCAGGGGTTTTCTCATCGATTTTGATTTTTTGTATCACGTCCTCCAATGTCATGACGAGTTCAAAATATGATGTTATTGCATCAGTTTGTTCTGCTCTTCTTAGTTGCCCCACTGAAATAACAGTTAACTCTACTCGGGTTATACCATGTAACGTAATTGATTCCCCTTTGTAATCAAATCTCATCCACATTCCTTTATGGTTGCTTAACACTGGTGCTATTTCAGCTAACCATTGCACGCCAAGGACAATATCTGCACCAAACAATGGCAATAAATAAAGATCAACAAGAAATTCATGTTTATCAATCATAATGGCGGTTTGTGAGCATTGCCATTTGTAACTCAGCTGTTCTCCATTGCCAACCGTTAAGTTCTTGTACTTTGAACGATGAACTGGTAATCTCAGGTGCTGAGCTAATCTAGTCTGGATGAAATTATGAGTCGATCCACTGTCGACTAATATTACAACGTCTTGCCCCGCTAATTTTCCTTGTAGTCACAGGGTTGCTGGAGTTGTATGCCCTTGTAAGGCATGTAAAGAAATTGTTGGCTCCTCAGGCGATGAGTCTGGTTCGAATGGCTCTTGCTGCTCTAAATATGGTGGCAGCCCTTCCTCTTCATTCTCGGTGGCAACCAAACTATGAAACAGAACACATCAGCAACAATGCCCTAGGACAAATTTATCATCACAATTATAGCAAAGCCCTTTTGACCTTCTCTCCTCCATTTCTGTTGTTGTTAGTCTCTTGACTGGTACCCGACTAGGTCCTGGCAATAATTTGGGAGCTACTGGCAACACTGAGGTAGCGTTAGTGGACTGGGTCTAATTAGCTGAAGGCATCACAACAACAGGTGTGAACTTGTGATAAGGAAGTCCCAGTTTGGAGGCTTTTAGCTTATCTTCTATGAGTCTAGCTACTCCAATTGCATCATGAAGAGACCCAGGTTTCAAGAGAGCTACCTCTCTTTTAATCTCCTCTTTTAGCCCTAAAATGAAGTAGTTTAGTAAGCTTGCAGTGCTAAGGCTAGAAATCCTAGTGGAAAGTTGCTCGAACTCTTGCATATAAGCAGTGATCGTAGAACTTTGGGAAAGTTTGAAAGAGTTGCTTCATGGTTCATATAAGCTGAAGGCCCAAAACGTGTTTCCAAATCGATGGCAAATTGATTCCAAATACTCAGTTGTCTCGTTGTTTCCATCCAACGAAATGACTGTAGAACTTCTCCTGCCACAAAGAAGGATGCTACAGTGAGTTTTTCATCTTCTGACGTCCTGTGATAAAGAAAAAAATGATCAATCTGAAATAGCCACCTCGTGACATCTTCCCCCGAGAACATACGTATATCAAGTTTTGTGAAAACATATTTCGTCCTCTTCCTGCATCTTCTTCTATCTTTTTGTGCCAGCTTACGGTTTGTTGAAGATTCTCCTTGTGTGTATGCACCAGAGACACTCTACGGATGAAAAAACCAATAGTGGAATGGCATTGTATCATCTGACACAACGGAATTCTCTAAAATTTCCTGTATCTTATGGCTTGCTGTACAAAACCAACTCAGCCCCACATATCGTCTTAAATATTTAAGCATAAACGCATTTTGTTCATTTTGGTCAATAGTAGAAGAAACCAAAGACCATTTATTCTTCATATGTAAGATGACGAACAAAATATGGCAAGCAATCAAATTACACTGCACATGAAACTCTTAAGATCATACACTTTCTAATGTTATTTAGTAGTTATCCTCACAAAGGACTCGTCTCGAATTCATTCATATAGCAATTGTTTGCATGACTATCCAAACCATATGGAAAGAGAGGAATGTTAGATGTTTTAACTCCCAATAAAAGTCTATCACAACTCTCATCTCGAAAACTATGACAAACATCCGTGAACTTGTAATATTGGGAGATGCAACTTGAAAAGCAAACTTCTGTATTTAGTCTACCATGCCCTTTAAATTTATATTTTGAGTAGTTAAACATATTAAAGCTCTCATGGGTAGAAATAAGGTACCTTTATGTATTATTTTGTTTGTACTTAAATTCTTTATTAATGAATTTTTTTCTTTATTTCTTTTAAAAAAGTTTGATTTATAGGTCCTAAATTTCAAGCATTCTAACAAGTAAATTATGGTTAGTTAATTCTTTAAACAATATAAATTATGAATTATTGTATGTATCTAAAAGTTTAAATATAATAATTATAAATTATTTATTATAAAAATAAACAAGTTTTCAATAAATTTGACTTTTATTACAAATTTATTTTATAATTAAAGCTTTTAATATTACAATCTAACATTCAATTGCATATTCTTTTACTAAAACATGAAATATAAAATATAAATAATCATTGCACTTTTATATTTACAAAAGGGTATTAGTTAAACTATTTCAAAAGAATATTTCTAACTATATAAAATCAATTTTAAAATGATTTTATATTTTATTTATTTATATATTTATTGTAATTTTATTTACATAATAATTTAGCGTGTCAGTTTTACTTATTTACTCTTTAACTTGCATCAGTGTCTAAGTTTTTAAATTGTTCAATTAAGTAACTAACCTTTTATAACGTTATGAACACATTTTAAAACATTAGTTCTATTAGTATTTTTTTGAATTAGCTAACATAATCATTTTTTTCCATGACATATAGGCATTAACGTGAAAAATTAATGCTTTTTTCTCGCGCCTTTTTCATTTTCCAAACAACTTCTCCGACAGATATAATATTTTTGTCGATAATTGACTACGATTTTTTTCCGTCGGTAATTCATACTTTTCTTGTAGTGATGGACTAATACATCCAACCCATAACCCATACTCTATAACTCATACTTGTAACTCATTTTATTTGAAAATAACCACATTCTATGCTTCTCCTCTCATTTGTGTCTTCATTCTTTCGAGCTATGCGTTGTGGGGTTTAACATTAAGGGTTAAAACTTCACAATCTATTTAAAACATTAGTTTTGTTAGCATTTTGCTGATTTGGCTAATGGAATCAATTTTGTCCATAACAAGTAGGCATCTCCGTGGAAATTTAATGGACAACTAACCATTCACATGGGCTAAAACACTCAACTCATAACTTATACCCTATAACTCATACCCATAACCCATTTTATTTAAAATAAGCACATTTTCTATGTCTCCTCTCCTCTATATTGTTGCCTGGGAAGCATCATTGTTTGTATCTCCTCTCCTCTGCCTCTTCATTCTTTCAAGACTAGGCTTTATGGGGTTTAAAAATAGGGTTTAAACTTTTAAACGGGGTATATTTTCCACCTTTTGGTTGTCCTTTTTTGTATGAAGTGTTTCATGAAGTTTTGTGTTTTATTTGATTTTATATGAATCGGTTTGCTTGCACATATCTGTCTCCAAACCATATGCCAGCTTTTCTCTTTATCAACAAACAAATTTGAAGTCATACCTACCATTTTTCACTTCTTGGTTTAGTCACCAAATTTTAAGCCAAGGGTACATGAATATAGTCTCTTTCTTCTATAATATTTTATATCTAGGTATGTTCCTCTTCTGGTTATAAAGTGATGTTCATCTTGTTTAAATGTGTTAGGAAAACCTTATATGGGGTGCAAGTTTTTTGTGCTTTACTTAGTCTATCAAAAGTGTAAAGTAGCATCCTTTCAATAATTGGTTTAGATTTACAGTTTATTATTGCATTTAACAACAACATGGTCATGGTAAAGTGTTTTTTTGGTTGTAAGAATGTAATATTCAAGACTTTTACTCTTTTAAGGCTAAGGTTATTGATAATAAGGGAATTGAAGTTAAAGTAAGAAATGAAGTAAATTGATGATGCATGAAGATCTGGACAACTATTTTAACTTCGATGATGAGTATTATTTTTCTTCCACTATTTTAATTGTG
The DNA here is from genome assembly GCA_027563825.1 of Erythroxylum mucronatum. Lineage (NCBI taxonomy): Eukaryota > Viridiplantae > Streptophyta > Magnoliopsida > Malpighiales > Erythroxylaceae > Erythroxylum > Erythroxylum mucronatum. The sequence continues at coordinate 27,045,017 of JAOSBP010000008.1, forward strand.
TTGTAAGCCCTTGATAATTAAATATCAATGTATTAAAGATTAGAATCTAATTAATCATGTTTTACTTCCTATACTAATTGAATAGGACTCTGATTTTGTTGTAAAAAATTTATTAAATTTTCTCAATTAAGATTATAGTTTATTATTAGCTTTGAACTCTAAAATGAACTTCTTATCATATTATAATCTCTAACGCAGTTGTTTAAGATTGAGTGAGCATTATGAGTCAAAAAATATATGCAAGTTCTGCTGTTGGGCTAGACGATTTTTTTTTTATTTTTATGGGTTAATGGATATTATACAAACTTTATGCCTTAAGAGAAACCTTGAAAGACACTTTGGTTCTTATACCCTACATAGAGTGAGTTATTTCTTCATTTTATAGTTTCATTAGTTGTCTGAGTTTTTAATCACAATATTATTGCTTGTTTAATTTTAGCATCAAAATTCTTTTGATAAATAAATAAATATCATTGAAAAGGCAATCATGGTAATTACAAGGCTATAAGAACAATAGTTATAAAACTATGAGGTTAGGAAACAAGTCCTCAAAGCTAGAAATTAATCAAAAACAGATAAGGTGTGATTACTGCAGACCCCAATTATGCTTCATGGAAGAACTTAGGCTATCAGTAGCGTGGTTAGCTATCATAATCTCTTTGATTAAACAATAAGTCCTATTTGCAACAACATATTTGTTCGTGTGAACATCCTTGAAGATTCTTTGGTTTCTTTCAAACCAAATCAAATAGACAGAACAAGTCACCATTGGACTCAGGCATTTCCTATCTTCTCAATCCTTTTATAGAGATTTTCATCCCAAATCAAAATATTTCCTCAGTCATTCTCAGGTCAAACTAAATTCATTTTGTGTTGCATCATTTCCCATATTGTAAAAGAAAACCTATATTTAAAGAACAACTTATTAGCAATTTCAGGTAATGTGTTGCATAGGATACAAATCTGGTCATTGCTTCCTTTTAGTTTATCATTGGTCTTCAACTTTCCTGCCAACCAAGTTACAAAAGAAGCCTTAAGCATCAAAGATCCTTTCCATACTATATTATACTAAGGAACACTCGCATAATGAGGTCTTATAGCTTTAAGTAAGAAGAGATGGTGAATTCTCTATTACTGCTAGCAGACCATATTAGTTTTATCCTTGATGGATGAATTAGGCATATATCTAGTGAGATAATCTTGAGATTTTTCAACTCCTCTTCCTGTGATCTTCCACTCATTATTAGCAATAATATGTGGACCTTAGTGTTTATTATCCATATACCTAGTAGAGAGAGCAACCCAGTGCTCTTAATAAATGGACTATGAGGTGTTCAGTTTAAGAATCTTCACCATTTCCAATCTTCATTTTGATAAGGGAATAAATATTGTATTTATGCCTTAAAATGTTGATGAATGGCTAAGAATGCTCCATCTTCTCTTCCAACTGCCAAAAATTAGAATTTCTTAAATAGTAGGCATTTATCCATTTGCTTCATAAAGCCTTTCTATCATTGAGAAACTTCCAAATTCTCTTAGCAATTATCTTGGTTTGGATCATCTAAGAAGAATCAATCCCATCCCTCCTTCTTGCTTCCTCCAGCAAAGATGGTCTTATTTATCTTTATTCCCCTCGGAATCTTCTACTTTTCCATACCAGAGGAAACTCTTCATGCATCTCTCAATATCTTTAATTATTTTCTTTAGAAGAACCAGGTGTGAGTTCCAATGGTAGTGATGGTTGTTTAGAACTGAAGTAATTAGTTGAACCCTCCCTACTTGAGAAAGAAATATGTTATGCTAGGTATTAATCTTACTTTTATATCTTTCCAACAGCATCAAGCAATCATGGTACTTCAACTTCTTTAAGGATATAGGTACCTTTAGATATTAGAAAGGAAGACTTTGAATATTCAAACTAAATATCTCCTACAGACTATCAGTATTAGAGACATCCCAAGAAAAGTACACCTTGCTTTTCAGGAAGTTAACTTTAAAGCCAGAGATTCTGCAAAACTTTATGAGAGATTTGTACAAGATTAATATTGACTTCTAATTTGTAGCACAAAACATCATTAAATCATCAATGAAACTAAGATGAATGAGTTGCAATACCTCACATGTGTGGTGATAGGAGAAGTTTGAATTTCCTAAAGTGTTATATCTAATAATTTTTTAAGAATTTCTATAGACATTGCAAACAAATATGGTGATAAAGTATCACCCTACCTTACCCCATTAAAGCCTTTAAAAAGATTGTGGGGGGTCCATTTAAAAGCACATTATAAGAAGGTGTTGAGATACACTCCTTAATCCAAGAAGTAAATTTAGAAGGGATACCAAACCATTCCAAACTACTGGAGATAAAACTCTAATTAATGTTGTCAAAGACCTTAGATGAATATATTTTGATAGCACATCCTTTGATTGATTTATTGGAGTTGTAATCCTTCATTAGCTCTACTAGTAGGATATTATCATAAATTGATTTACCATGAATGAAAGCACCTTAAGATTGATGAATCATAGACATAAGAGGAACTTTGAGTCTATTTGCCAACAATTTAGCTATCACCTTATAAACTATGTTGCAACAAAGCATATGTCTGAAGTCATTTAGGGAGAAATGTACATGGCATTCATCTCCCTTAACACTCTACCTGAATGTAGGAATTTCTGCACCACCTTAACAAGCAAACTACCAGTTATATTCCATGTGCATTGAAAAAATAAACATAAATATTGCCAATCTTTTGAGTGATTTTTCCTCTAATGTGCAAAAGAGCTTTGAATATCTTATTTGGCGACCTGTTAAAGAAGATAAATAAGCTAAAAGAAGGAAAAAATTTGAAGTTGAAAACTAAAATATTGAGTATTGTATTATTAATGGTTGCCATTAAAAGTTACTATGAGTGGATATAAAAGTTCAAGATGATGAGGAAGGAAAGAAGTGTGTATGAGAAACTTAAACTAATTTTTTTTATTTGTCATCATTTATGGGTTCAAGTGAAACTTTATATATTTTTGGATAATTGTGAAAATTGTTTTCTTGTACACACATTAAGATTATTTTATAAACTAAGTAAAGGATTGTAACAAAATATTATTCTATATCCTAGTGATTCTACTTTATAACTTTGCTTATTGTTGTTTAAAGGAATTTCTTGGAAGGATGTTGGAAACATTTTAGGATTTTTTTGCTGGTTTTACTAGGAGGTGAAATAGGTGAAAATCTATAATAACAGTTTTATTGAGCTAAGGAATTTTCTATAGGATGTATATGATTATAAGCTAATTTTTCTTTTAAATATTGTTGCCATTATTTTATTACATGAGACCTGAATAATGTTAATCATTACTTAGCTTAATCTCATCATTACTCCTCACTGAGTAAAGGACTGTAATTTAGCAAAGCAATGCTTTAAACTAATCTCCTTGAAGTTGGTAACTTTTTAAACTTCACCGTTAAATAATGTAAAGAATGATGAACCTATAAATTTGTTTCAAACTGAGCATTCTTGTTTTGACGTTATTCCAATAAACTTGAGGTTAAAGTTTAGAATGCTTGAAAATGGATATAAATAATGAACAGGGAAAATAAACCAATGAAAATGTTTAGCTAACTCAACAAAGATATTAGAAAGCCAAAAAAATGAAGAAAATACAAAGGGTATAATGGCTTGGTGTTAATCTTTACGGTTTGGCCTAGGCCCAATTTGGCTTGGGTTGATTGGACCTCAATTTGAGCCTCGAACTTTTTTTTTAAAAAAATCAGCCTCCATGCTAGGCTCAAGCTGAGTTTGCCTAAATTGAGACCGACCTAAAGCTCAAAATATATAGCCAACATGACGTTGTTTTAAGTAAAACAATGTCATTTTCTATTTTAATTTAAAATTTTAAAAATTTGGGTTTGGTTGGGTTCAACTTAGGGCTTTCAAGCCCTGATTAGGCTTGGGTTCAGGTTTTGGAGTCTCGAGCCTTAGGCTTAGCACAAACAAGCATGAAAATCACCCAAGCCTGAGCTCAACCCATTGTCATCCCTACTTAGTATGTTGTAGGTGTCCTTTTTTAGAATAATCATATGCCCTAAGGTTTTGAATGATCTTATACCCCAAACAAATAACTAATTAAGAGTAGAATCATTAAAATCCAGTATGTGCCAATGCATAAACATTGACTTACACAATTACAAGTCAAATTAGAATTTTTGGTATTATATAACAGTCAAAGGGATAATAAATCGTCTTTTGCTTATGACAAATAAAAGAAACATATTCTAGAAAAGGTTAAGCCTTGTCAATTCATACAAAGATTAGACCAAAACACGTATGTAAATTCATATAACTCACTATTTTGCATATGTGCAAGTACGTATTAGCTTAGCTATAGGAACCCACATAGGCACTGTATCATTCAAAAGTGTTTCTTTTTACTAAACTATTTCTTTTTTCTCATCTTGTAGGACGAGCCATATGGTTAAAATATATCTATAGGACAAACCAAAATATTCAATTAAATGGCTTTACATAGTACTTCTTGAAACTTTTGATTTTGTCCTCTTCATCCATTTCACTTGTTTAATCATAACAAAAATGGCAACAAATAACCAAAGGATTACTTATTGTTAAAATTGATTTAAAACTTATAAATCTTTGTGATTCTAAATACATGTAACCTTTGTTGAGTTACAGCTCGCCTTGTAACTAATGATTGAGGTTCTTCACCCCACAATGTTCCATATTTATGGACTGGTCTCTTTCTTTTATTTGGCTTTCACACAGGTGGTTGACTTAAAGGGTTATTATTAGAATAGTTTGCTTGGACATCACTTGTAGACTACATTTGAAAAAATTAAAAAATAATAATGTTTACGGTTGAACAAATATAAGAGAAAGATTAAGAAAATTTTTTGAAACTTATATATGTATCCATTGAACTTTTTTTTTTATTATGTCCTTACTAAAAGCATCTTTGACAGACCATGTTCATTCCTCTCCTTAACATCTTGTTGCCTTTAGTAGTGCTCTCCTAATCCTTTTTTCTTTTACTCTTCTTTGGCATGCTTGGCATTTTTCAAAATGGATGTAGTAATGGTGGTCCAAATTTGGTTTTAAGCCATAATTTATCTCCTTGAACTAGCTCTATCATATATTGATAAGCTTGTTGATACTTGTCCTTCATAAACCATTGAAATATATATTTTGTAAGGCTCTTTATTATTGTAATTGATGGTAACAGTGGTATATGAATATGGGATTCCTAACATATCCCAGCTTCTACAACTATATGTTTTATTCCTAAAGTTCACAACATACTTAACTCTTTCATAAATTGCTTTGAATCTACCAGTATCATTGCTTTTAAGTTTATAATCAATACTTAACTCCTTATTACTTGTCAATTTGTTCTTTATTCTTGGACCAATATAATCTCTATATTTACTTACTATACTCCTATTCTTAACCAATCACTTCTTCACAAACACTGTAATTTCCTTTAAGTACAATGATAATGTTTTTAGTTTGAGCTTAAATTATATATATGTTGGATGCATTTTCTTATTAAATTTCATGGCAATTTTTCCTTAATTTCTGGATTAATTATTGGGTCTTATACATATTTTTCCTACTAAATTGTTTAGTTTATCTTAATC
>JAOSBP010000008.1:27050769-27070598 GCA_027563825.1 Erythroxylum mucronatum
TGAGATCTGTGAGCGAGATAGTGAGAGAGAGAGGCTTAGAGAGAAGAAGACGATTAGAAGAAATGAAGAAGAAAGAGAAAAAGAGAGTGGGGTGGGAGGCGTTATGGAAGAGAATTAAAAAAAAATCCAGCTACATCAATACTGGGGGGAGGCGTTATGGAAGAGAATTAAAATAAAAATTAATTGCAGCAACCAGTTGAACCTGCTATAGCAGGTTAAAAGGACTTATCGTGACTTTAATTGAAACCATAGGGACCTGTGCTGTCCAAATTAAAACCATAGGAAAAAATACGCCGTAAATTAAAACCACATGGACCTTTGCTGCCAAAAAACCGTGAAGAGACTGAGATGAAATGAATGTGAAAGTGCAAGATGGGTTAATCTAGATTAGGGATTTGATTAACACAAAAGGTTAGTCCATGTGGTTTTTTTAGCATATGGAGTCCATCTTATAAAAATCTTGTAATGGCTATTTATTAGGGATTTGATTAATATAAAAGGGCTTTATTAGTCTTTGTTTGTTCAAACTTATCTACTCAATATATTATGTTTTATTACACTTTAGTGAGGTAGAAGTTTTTGATAAATATGATAAATGCTAATAGTCGCGATCATTTCCTTTTACATTTTCAAAAGATGATAAAGGTTAGCCTCACCATATGGTATATATATCATTTGAACTTTCAATATAGTTGATGAACATTAGTTAATCAATATGGTCTTTTTTCAGTTGTGTATTGTGTTGTTTTCTTGCAATATGGTTTATATGCATATGTTATTTTTATAGTATAGACTATTTTTTTCATTTATCTATGTAAGATGGCAACAAATGGAAGAGCTAGTATAAGGTTATTTCATAATTGACATTTTACTTAGGAAGATACACTAAATTATATAAGCAAGGCACCATAATTTTTTTACAATATCAACATAAATTATGTGGTTTTGAGAGAGGTATGTGAAATGGGTTCTTTATTAGGCTATAAAAATATTGTTAGTGTATGGTATTTGATTCCTGATAAAGGGTTAGAAGAAGGCTTGAGGAAGTTAAAGTCCAGTCAAAGTGTATTAGATTTGATTAAATTGTTATAGGTGCATTGATACAATCGATGTTTATTTGGATCATGTAGATGAACCAACACTACTCATACCAATGTTAATGTGGCATGATAATTGACATAAAAATAAGATTCTTGAAGGTGATACTAAAGTTGATTTGGGATGTGATAGTGGTGTTAGTGATGATTTGGGAGGTGATAATGGTGGTAGTGTTGATTTAGGAGGTCATTATGGTGTTGGTGTTAATTTGGGAGGTCAAATTGATGTAGATATTAATTTGGGAGGTAAAACTGATGTTGGAGGGGATGTGGGAGGTAATATTGATGTTGGTGATGATTTGGATGATGGAGGTGATTTAGGAGATGAAGAATCAATTATTAGTGATTATAAATTAGGTGATTATATTGATTCTGATATGGGTGCTCTTAATGGAAGTGAGTTGCATGCTTAAACTTTAGGTGAATTGGGTGTTCCTGATGGAGGCGATTTACGTGCTCCTAATAAAGGTGAATTTGGCTCAGAATTTAACGCTAGTACTGATGCAAGTTATGACACAATGTACATTGACTCTTATAATCTAGTACTTTCTTATCTAGTGAAGAAAATCCCAATGCTGAAGAACTAAATACTGCTTTGAGGAGACCTAATGAAACTAACATACATGTTTCTAGAGTTATTACAAGTAAATGGTTGTTGGAGATGATGTTTGATCGGGCAAAAAACTTTAAAGATGTGGTTTATGAGTATGTGATAGCAATAATATTTAACTTGAGTTTCAAGAGGTATATACAAAAAGAATAAGATATGGTTGCACTAAAAGCCATCCATTTGAGTTATATGCTTCATTTGATAGAAAAGACAAGTGCTTAAAGTTTAAAAATTACAATCTAGAGCACACATGCAATCCGATAAATAAGCAAAGATTGGTTACATCTAATTTTATCATGAGAAATTTCAAGGAAAAAATCTTGGACAAGTTAGGGATTAAAATTAAGAAAATGGTTGAAGAATACAAGGAGAAACTAAATTTATCTGTTAATTATAGCATATCCAACGATGCAAGGAGGAAGATTTTTAAAGGAAAAGTAAAAGAGCAGTATAACGAATACGGAAAACTTTATGGTTATATTTCTGAGTTGAAAGAAATGAATCCATATTCAATAATCGAGCTTCAACTTAGAAGGGTTAAAGATAAGTTGGTATTCAAGAAAATTTATATATGTTTTGATGCTATAAAGAACGAGTGGATAAAGTTATGGCCTATAACCAGTATGGAAGGAAAAGTACCAAGACAACTTCTAAATGCCATAGGATTTGATGGCAACCAAAGCATCTATCAAATTATATGAGAAGTTTTTTAGGTAAAGAATTCTAAGAATTGGACATGGTTTATAAAACAATTAGCCATTGACTTAGGGCTTGAAGATGGTGAAGAAATAACATTGATTTCTGATATGCAAAAGGTAATTCATCCAACTAAAGGCAATATATACATACATTTACATCTATGAACACTTTTATCTTATTATTAATTTGTAAGGACTTGTATGAGTCACGAATGATGTAGTTCTCTCTCCTACATATAGGATGTGTACAAGGCATATTTATCACAACTGGGTGGGGAAAGGATAGGAAAAGAATCTTAAGAAAGCATTTTGGAATTATATGTGGGCAATATTCCCTTAAGAATTTACTGATAGAATCATCAAATTAATCTAAATTGCACTAAGATATGTACATAACTTGCTTAAATAACCCAGGGAAACACAGAGTAGAGCTTTCCAAAGTATTGAGTCTAATTGTCCAATTGTGGGCAATAACAAAAGCGAGGCATTTAACTTTTAGATTTTGGTGGACGAAGATCACCTTATTATCAGCATATGGGAGGTTATTAGAACCATGTTAATGAAGAGGCATTCTAACCTTCAGGAGCAAACAAAGAGATGGAAAGGGGGCATATCACCTAAAGTGATGAAAAAATTGAAAATGAATAAAATGAATGTAATAAGATGAAGTTATTTGAAATAAGGTTAAGAAGTGTGAAGTGACTAATAAAGATGACACACGTGTTGGCTAATTGGGAGGCAGAAGACTTGCAATTGCAGGATATAAGTAAGTATCCTTATAGTCATGTAATTAGTGCCATTTTCCATGACAAGCAACAATCCGAGGCATATGTACATGAAAGTTATCTTTGAGAGAGATTCATGGAAGTTATGAGTATCTTGCAACAAAATAGAGGGAAAAATTTATGGACCAAGCACTCATCAAGAGATACATCTTCTTTTGGAAAGAGTTATGCATAGTAAACCTAAGAAGAATAGGAGAAAAGATAAAATGAACCAAAGAGAGTGAAGAATCCTCGTAAGCGATCATAAAAGGGGTAATTCCAACTATGTGACAAATATGGTAAAAATGATCATAACAAGAGAAGTTGTAAATCTGGTCTTCTTCCTTCCAGTCAAGTTAAAGGTGAGGTATGTAATTTAACATTAATTTATTTCTTTTTCAGTAAATGCTAATTGATGATATGTTACTAGTGGACAATCGACTATATATAATGAAGATTTAACAACAATAACAATCTTGTATCAACTCCATTCATTAATTCCAGTAGACAATCTTCTAAAGTAGGTGGAGCTAAGGTTAGTTTGACACTAGTATCAGTTTACCATATGTCATTATTCATGTTTATTGATATTTTTGTATTCATTAGAATAAATTATATTTTAACCCTGTAATAGTTATTTGAATCAACACTACCATTAAAAAGAAAGAGAACATTTGGATTAGTTGATCTAAACATTTTCTAACTATCATTCCAACAAAAAGGGTTAAGGTGGAAGAGTACTTATGGTATCACATCATAAAAATTGCAAGAGCGAGTTTCTAAATAAATTATTGTTAAAAATTCAAACCAACAAACAATTAATATTCCAATTGGAAGTTGATAAAATGTGAATGATAATTAGTTATGCATTGGTTAGCTTAGAAAGAATTCTAGTTAGATCTCTAATGTTTCAAGTGAATAATTGTCAAATATGATACTAATTAATATAAGAGGTTTTTATATTTTGTGTATATTAGCTAAATTAACACTTTAATTTGACATAAACTTGATTAAAACTCTTTAAAAAGTTCCTCCATGATTATTTGAAAGATCAAGGGATTTTTTCTTATAAAATCAAAAGTAAATTTTCTTTTTACCTCCCTTTATTCAACAATATTAACACGAAAATTAAATTAATGCTTAGACATGCCTAAAAAGTAAATTAATTCTTAATTAGAAAAAATAAATTTGTTATAAAAAAATTTAAGATAAATTTCACTAATGATCTTAAGAAACTATAATATGATGCATTTGAAAAAATTACTACAAATAATTTTAAAGAACTTTTAAGACATTTATAAAATTGAGGTGATAGTGAAAAGTAAATGTTATTGCACTTATATTAAAACAATAAATTGGAAAACACTAAGGGCCATAAACAAAGTTTTGTTGATAAGGAGAAGATGGAAACTATTAAGAAATTAAGGTGTATGCAATAAGAATATAATTTTATGAAAGTAAGAAATAATAAGAACCAATAAGAGCATCTTTAATGAGGCTTGACTAGTTGGGTGTGCCTATGTCATTTGGAGCTAAGAGTGATTCATTTGCTATCAGTCAATAACTCTCCACCTGTTGAAGATTACAAATTTAATTAATATAAATACTAGGTTTATACAAGTATAGTTAATTATAATCTCTAATTGATATAATTCAATAAAACTTATCCCTTTATCAAACTCATCCTAACTTAACTACGAGTTTTAATAAGTCCTAGAATCCTTCTAGAATTTGAATTCCACTAAAAATGTGTTTTCCCCTTTTCTAAGGACACTTTTTTTTTAATTTTTAACCTAACAAATTTTCTTTCTTTCTTTTTTCAAGAAATTTGTAGTTAGGAGATTTTTTAAAAACTTATTTTCACTTTGCTCATACTCTTATTTTTGTTTAGGTTATTGCTTATTAGCTTATAAACTTAGTGAGCCATTATTTTATGCTTTAACTTTAGCCAGGGCACTATTGTTGTCATTTTTTTTAGTAAGCCTTGGTTAAGAATTTCCAGGTTATTATTAATTGGCTTTGCCCTTGAAAGGAAATTTCCTCACCTTTTTTTAAACTCTTTTCTTCCTTTATTTTTATGAGTTGGTGAAAAAATTAGTTTCACAATTGCAAGATGCAAGTAACATACTTGTAGAAGATAAAGCAATAACCTTTGTTTAATTTTCTTAGTCAAAGCTGACAAGGCATCTAAAGAAAGGAATGTATTCTTTGAGTTTAAGGGATGTTTTCTGTTGAAGCCATGTTCTTTGGTTATGTAATAACATACTGGTGTGTTGGAGTTAAATCCCTTTTCATAAGGAATTAATAATGATCTTAAAAGTTTACTCCTTTTTTTTATAATCTTTACATTTTGAGGGAAATAAGTCATTAACAACTTTTTTCTTACATGATTTTCTTCCTTAATTTGAATAGTATTTATGCTCCTTATTTGCTGAATAAAATTGTTTGCAAATTTTAGCCATAATATTAATTCTTTAACCTAAGGTAATAGTATTCAAATAATCTCTGTACTTTATTTAGGGTTTCTCACCACTGTCATGGCCTAAACTTATAAGGCTTTCTTTGATAGCCTTGAAGCTTCTTCTGAAATGAGAAAAGCAACTTCTACATATAATCACTCCCTTATTATCATAATAATATGTCTTAGGAAAGACAAGAGCATACTAAGGAATATTAGGCCAACTAATAATAGGGATATTCATGAGACATTTTAGTCTTCAAATGTTACATCATTTAGATGTTTATGCATCTATATAGCATTGAATCAAGCAATAAAAAAATCAAGTTGTAAGAAGATATGAATAATCATTTACAAGACATTTAATGGATACTTTTGAGGATGTCCAAGTATTCATTAATAAATATTCAACATTCAAATTTAACAACTATAATGCAAAATTGTTCATCTAAGAAAATATTTGTAATTTAATATATGCCAAATTTAAGTGAACTTTTCAAATGTATGAATGCTCCATATTAAAAATACTTTTTTTTCTGGGACCTAGAACGAAATAGATATCAAGTAAAAATGAAAGAAAATAATATTAGAGGGATTGTTGAACAAATCCAATTACCCTCAAGCTTCCCCTTTTACTACTCTAAATCCACTAACTCGAGCTAATTATGTTGGTAAGGGATTATTGTTGATGTTCAATATGCTCGCTTCCAACTTTATTCACCCGTATTTTAGAAAAGATTTGACGTTAGCTTAGAAGGAGACATAAGTTACAAACAAATGCTTCTCAATTCCGTTCTAATATTCACATGTCAATTCTATCATGTACCAACAAATATGTGAAGTCCTAAATCATTTTCTAGGTATAGGCACAATTATGTTTTGGCTTAGAAGTAGCTTGTAGAGTTCTTTTAAGGTAATTGACCTTAATAGTAAAGAATCCTTCTTTATTCTCTAACCTCCTTAATTTTGTTACCTTTCTTGCAGTTGTTTTTGTTGGCCATATTGGCTTTATTACCCCCAAGTGCGATTTACAGATGGGGTATAACCAGGCTAGATTTAAGGAAATGGTTGTTGCGGCTTGAAAAGTGGTTTGAATGGTAGAGGGTCCAGATAAATAGGGCAAGCCTAGAAAATTTTCATTTGAAGAGCATAAGGCATTGGCAATAGAGGCACATGATGATAAGCACAGGGACGGAGTCAGACTTAACTCTAAGGGGGGCCGAAATTTTTAAAGGTAGGGATTTTTTTAAAAAGGGGGCCCCTTATATTTGTAATTTTAAAAATTTTAATTATATAAGTAATTTTTTTAAAAAAATATTTGAAAGGCCCCCCTCCCCTATACCATGGCTCCGTCCCTGGATAAGCATATGGGAATTAAAAAGGTGGACATCAACTAGAATTCTCTCCTTATCTTGATCCTCTTATTATTAAATCTTGTTTGATGATGAGTGGTAGAGGCTACTTTTACTTTCTTGGTCACCTTAATGATCACAGGATTAAAGAAAGAAGGTTCTTACATTGGTGATACTCTAAAACTAAAAATACTGCTACTAAGGTTTCAAAAACATTTTTACATGCGTAAATAAAAATGGATGTCTTACAATGATTAAATTTAGATATGAAAAATTAGAGATTGTCAAATTCAGCAAAACCTATTCAAGTATCTTAGCATACCAAGTATAAAGAAATTAATCTTCTGGGAATGCCAACCTTTGTTCAGTGCACTTAATAAGAGAATTGACAGCTAGCAAAATAAGTTCATACATAAAGAATGTAGCTTTGATCTTAGTTCTTAACATAACCTCTAGAGCTATTGTCTCATGCTGCTAAGGAATTTAGTTAAAGCTATTGAGAAGATAATAAAGAATTTCCTTTAGTTTGGTGATATAAGCAAAGAAGAAGCATCAATGGTGAAATGGTAAGATATTTCTATTCCAAAGCAAGAAAGGAGATTGGGGTTTGTTTAATCATCAAGATGATCTAAAAATTGTTCAATCACAAAGAATTCATATGGTAAGATTGATGGACTCTCAATATTTAAAAGGCAATTTGAGTAGATGGTGTAGCAGTACGAAATGATACCAGTTTAACACTGTTCATGTAACAAATCAATGGTTACTCCAGTCAAGTTCTAAATATGAAATATATTACTACACAGTTGAGGGAATAAGTCTGCCATGATATAGCCTCATGATGTGAAAATGTAATTAGATACAAATTCGTAACTCAGTTTAGGAAAAGTTGTCCAACCTCCAAACTCCAAACATAACTAGTGATATCTAAGTTGTAGTCTCCTCTGCAAGGTCTTACTCATAAACAGTAGTCATGTCGACTGTCCTCTACATTTCAACAAATATCTCAAACTCAAACTACTGTTGGATAAATACTGACCTAGTTTGGCCCTCCCATGCAGTAATTACTATAGCTAAGAAATTTCTCCGTTGGTCTTGAGAACAAATCAATAATTCTCTTACGTAACAAGTATGTCACTCTGTGTAGAGAGAGTTGACCGGATCCTGATGCCATGCGATGGATTTTTATTTTTCCAAAAGTAGTGATGAGAAGCAGCCGAGTCCTTGCATATTCTCACTTTGGGACAACGGAGACCAATAAAGGTAGACTGGTGGGCCTCCTTCCAGTCAATTTTTGACCAGGACGCATGTCATAAGTCATAACATAGTTACAAACAACAGTTTGACTGATACATGGTTCACACTATTGCTAAACAACAAGAATAACCAATTTCTAAAACTATATATCTGTTACTTTGCTAAGTTTCGAGTTTAGAAAAGAAAAACATTTTTAGAAATCGAAAAACATGAGTTAGGATTACCCGCAACACCCACCTCTCTTTCCAGAATTTTGCTCCTCACTAGGAACTATAATACTAGTTCCCTTGAGAAGGCCTGAACTTCCATTCACACCAGGCTCGTCATTGGCAATTAGAGTTTTCTTGCTCATTATCCTATAAATCTCTGTCAGCACTGTCAAAAATGCAGTTTCAACATTTGTGGCCTCAAGAGCTGATGTCTCCATGAAGAAGAGGTTCTCTCTTTGAGCAAACTCTTGCGCATCTTCTTGAGGCACAGCTCTAAGACTTCCCAAGTCGCACTTGTTTCCAATCAGCATTATCACAATATTCTTATCTGCATGCGCTCTCAGTTCATCTAGCCATCTTGCCATGTTATCAAATGACTGACGCTTTGTCAGATCATAAATTAACATTGCTCCGACTGCTCCCCTGTAGTAAGCACTTGTCACTGCCCTATACCTATGAATATAGAAAATAAAACAGGTTTAAAGGTAGTAAACTAAAAGAAAAATAATCAATAATAACATTATTTCATCTTAATTAGTTTGGAATGTGCAGCTTATGATCTTGGATCCGCATCTGTTAGAGAGCCTAATTAAAGGCAGGGACCAACAGCAGAAACTATCTTGAAGCCATTCCATATCCAGGAGGAGAAAATCAAGAAGCCACCTATTTTTTAATGCTCATAGTCAAATGCTATGTGGAAAGTTATGCCGACGAAGAGTAGACACACGCAGATTACTGACAGCAATGGTGATCTGAACTAGGAAAAGATTTAAACTATAAAAAAAGATATGTAGTAGCAGTTGTTAGAATAATTTGCTATTTGGAAATCTATCATATGTGGAGAGAGAGAAACAGAAGAATCTTTGAGGAAGGAATACTTCATAAGATTCTATTTGAATAACTAGCATCCCGCAGCTTGCTAATAGTAGTTCTATAACTTTGTATTTGAGCTTAGCTATAGTGTAGGAAGAGCGTACGCTGATTGAGAAATTCAGACATTCAACCAAAATAGAACACATATGCAGATTTACATTTCATATAAGCCCTGTATATACAAGAATTTTACACCTTAAGTTTTTCTTTTGATGTTCCAATGTGCAGAAGCATATCCTGAGCTGATTACATGAAGATTGAGATATTCTGGAAAATAAAATTGTCTTCAAAATTATTATATTTACCACAAACAAGGAGAATTTGCTAATGTTGCATTAAACTATGCAGTAAAAATCACAAATATTGGAACAATAGATTTCTTGCTGAATGATGTAAACTAGACTTAAAGTTACAGAATAAATGAGGTGCAGGTTGGTGATGGATCTTATCATCTTAGCAGAGTTCTGTAACTCTTAAGGCAAAACAGAGAAAATCACTAAAATAAATAAGAACCTTTGCAACCTAGTCAAATGCTTTTCAATAAAAACTAATAATTACAGAATGATGTCAAACAGAAATATAAAGTTACTGCATTCAGAACCTTAACGTTAAGAGAGTAAAGCCCACCCATTTCAACTTCTTTACCTTCCATATAACTAAACTAATGCTCTTCACTTCCACTTTTCTTAATCCAGAAGCACAAAACAGAATCCAGATATTATTTCCAATTTCCGATGTATAACTTGTGTAGCAATTCTAGAAGAACATAATTCTGATTCACGTCTACTCTTAGCTCTCCCTGAGCACTAAATAATGTTTTCTTCCATATATCATGAGCATCAAGGCCCAGTAGTAGGAGCTTAAGCATAATTGATATCGTGCGCTCAAACATCTAAATACCAAGTTCTGATCCTCTCACACCTGTTTTAAACAACTCCAGGAAGTGCATTTATACAACGCAGGGGTTTCTTTTAAGTTATCATTAAGACAACTCTATTTCTTTTAATATAAACTATTACCCCTAAATCAATAACAATAGAAGCAACTATTTTTTGCTTTAAGTAAACAAAAGTTCCACAATCTATGCTGTATTCTGTCAGTTTCATATCATCATTTTCCTGGGAATGCGAAGAGATGGACCAGGGTTAATATATATCCTTCAAAACATTGTTCAAGAAAGCTGAGCAAATCAAAAGCAGCAAACCCACACTTAATATTATTCGAAACCAATTAGCTTGTAATAATCATACAGGATGATCACCCATTTTCCTGCTCTCCTAAATGCACATAATTCAGAATGCCTATTAATATATAAGGAGATTGTGGGAAGAAGGAAACGTTAAAAGGGAAGTGACAATCACCTTTCTTGGCCAGCGGTGTCCCAAATCTGTGCTTTGACCGTTTTACGATCAATAGAAAGAGTTTTGGTCTGGAATTCAACCCCAATAGTGGCCTTTGAATCAACGCTAAAAGCATTTTTAGCGAAACGTGCAAGAAGCTGTGATTTCCCAACTGCTGAATCTCCAATCAACACAATTTTGAAAACATAATCAATCTTTTGATTGAAATCCACATAACTCGACATCCTCTCCAAATCAATTAAGCGCTTTACCTTCCCTTCAAAATTTAACAAAACACCTAAACTAGCCTAGTATAATAGATATATAAGAAAGGTCAAGATTAAAGATTTATATAATATCAACTCCTTCGTTGATGCACGCATATTAATATTATCATTATATGCTATATAGCAACACCAATTAAAACAGGACATAATTAAGACATCGTCGGGGAAATTGGAGAAAGCTGAAATGAGGAGTGGAAGATAAAGAATAGGATTAGGATTAGGATTAGGGTTAGGGTTAGGTTTAGGGTTTGAATTTGGCTAGGAAGTGTTAATGGTGAGGAATTTGGGTTTGCCAGTTTTGTGTTATAGGAAGAAGAAGACCAACGGTCAGTGCGGGTCCCATCAACGGTCAGTGCGCGGGTCCCATCAACGGTTTTGTTATGCTCAAATGGTTTGGTTGGTGTCTTGACTTACACTTCTAAATAGCATATTTTTAGGATAAGTAAAGAGTAACCTTATAATCATCTTGTATTGTCGCAGCTAAAGAAGATCTCATACAATCATTCTTCTTTGTCACAAGTGAAGTTGGACGCTTTATAATTACCATTCAAGGTCAATAAGAATTTTCACATTATGTATTCTTAACAATTCTCTTAATTTTATCAATTATGCAACCATATACAATTCAATATTTCTCTCTCTTTTTTCACACTAACGAACAAAGGCTAAATATTGTTGAAATGATAAGCAATGGCTGTCAGAAAGTGTCTAATTCACCCCCAAAAGCTAGCTCAAGAGGGGGAGGTTTGCACATTATTATAAATTCTTGAATACTCTTATAGCTGTCCGATGTGCACCCCCTCAGTCCAGAGCAGGACTGGACATCTGATGGACATATTGGGCAAAGGGACATAACCGGGCACCGCTCCAAACCATCGAGACAAATTGGCTCTGATACCATGTTAGAAAGTGCCTAACTCACCCCCCAAAAGCTAGCTTAAGAGGGGGAGGTTTGCACATTATTATAAATTCTTGAATACTCTTATAGCTGTCTGATGTGGGATTCCTGACAATGGCCGTGGTCAACAATTAAGGCTTGGACAGCTACAATAATTAATGCTACTGGAAATTCAACAATTGCAGTTGTAGCATTTGTGGCTTGGACAACTAATTGTTAAGTGTCTAAATTCATTTGCATATCATCAATTTTTAGAAAATTCTTAATCCGTTTGAAGAGTGTTTCTCCTATTTCTTGAGAGATTTAAATGTTTCTCTTTATAAAATAGAGAGAGGTTGTAACTCCTACTTTTTGTAGTAAAATTTCTTCTTCTTGTTCGTGAATTTTACCCTAGTTTATTTGAAGGTTTTTCACGTAAAATATGTTTGTTCATTACTATTCCTTCAATCTTATTTAGCTACAAACTTATTCTAATCTGGTCTACTTTTCTTAACAAATATATGTTATGCAATGCACATATGCACTCTTTAACTTTTTAAGACTCTTGACAACTCTTTAGAAAGTCAAAAATTATTCTTTCAACTTAATTATGGTCTATTTATACCAAATTAACTTAAATCAATGAACACACAAATTACTGGTTACAAAGGCTAGTTTTTATACTGATTTCAATTTGCTCCAATAAATTTATATTCAACTTGGGTATTGTTGAATCCCTACTTGAATACTCAACATTTATGTAACTTTTAAATCATCACATAAACTAGTCGGTGGTTTATCAATCGGACACTTCGACTAGCTAATGATCTAGCCAATGTCACTCTTCTTATATGTGTATGTTGTTATACTTTGCTTATTTTGCTTAAATCTTTGACAAATTAATTTACTAATATTATCAAAGATAAAAATATAAGTAGTAACATATTATTAACTTACCATATTTAATTATGGACAATCAATACAATATTAAAGAGAAGTATAATTTAATGGATACTTATATTCAATGATCCAATTGCATGTAAACATTAATAAATTTTAGTAAATATTTCTACTAAAGAATATTTATTCATCTCAATATCTACATGTATTTACCTTTCAAATCCTTAAGATGTTGGCTTATCAAATAATTTACTTGAAACATATGATTTATGAGTTATTGCATGCACCTAGAAATTTTAGACAAGTAAACATCAATTCCTGCTTTTCAAATTTTTGTTCTCTTTTATCCTTATGTTTAAAATTTGCTCATCTTCTTATGAATAGTTTGGCTAACACCATAGGAACATGTATCAAAAAATGAAAGAAAAAGAAGAGGAGGATATAAATGAATAAATCTGAATGGCATGCTTATCATACACTTGTCTATAGTAGGAGATACATCAAGATGCGTTAGAGATTACGAAGACAAAAACTAGATATTTGAATCTTTAATTAGAAAATTAGGAATTCAGAGAGAAAGAAGTTAGCTAGAGATAACAACAATAAAACCCCTAGGTGCAGGTGAGTTGGTAAGGGGCTCTCCTGGCTTAAATGAGGTCGTGGGTTCGAACCCCTCTCATGTATGCAGCCGTTTAGAATTTGAGGCCAGAGCTTTGCCTCCCGCAAGAGACCTACCTGGCTCGAGCGGGGATTAGCCTGGGTGTGGATGGCTAAAAGATGCCTTCTCATAGTTGGGACTTGCCTAGGATACCGGGCAACCGAAAAAAAGAGATAACAACAATAATAGTGTGTCCATTATTTAAAAATTGAATGTCGTGACAGTGTTAGATAAAATTATAATGGAAATGATATATTTTATCTATTTAAAGATACTTTATTATAACTTAAGATTAAGGATTTACTTATATATGATAAAATGATGGGGTTCTTTTTATAATTAAAAAAATCTTTAAATATAAATTATTCCTTTTTAGCTTAAATAAAATTAATTTAATGTCAAGATTACCTAACGCACATTTTGGAAACAACCTCTGCCCTAATCATAACCATGTAGAAATCCATAAATTATTGCCTTTGAGGAATTCATATAAAGATGATTAGTTGTTAGCATAAAATGATTTAAAGCCTACAAGTGTGTGAGGAAATTATAAGTGAAAAAGGAACTCAAACTTTTGAGTATAAGGCACTTTAATAATTAGAATAAAAAAATATTCTCAATCAAATCCAAAACAATCCCTACCTTAATCTAGATGATTATTCCTTAAAACTGAAAGAAAGGCAGGTTTTGTCCAAGCACAACCAAACCTTAAAGGCTCATAAATCTCTATTAAAATAGAAATTTGGAATCCAGTGGCTCTTAGAAGGAGATAGGAATACTAATTTTTTCTACAATACAATTTTTGTTAAAGGAACCTCAACAAGACTAGTTCATTGACAAACAAGAAAGGGAAAGGATCTGAAAGCAACAATAGCTAATGAACTTGACCTACAATTTCTTCCAAAACACTTTTAATAAAAATGCTTCTTCTATGTAGGTTTTAAGAACATTCAATCTCTAAAAACCAACTTAAATACTTCATTAAGTCATTCATTTAAGCAAACATATAAAGAGTTCTCTTCAATATAAACCCAAGTAAAACATTAGACTAGATAGGTTGAGTGCATTTTTTCTTCCAAAAATTATGGAATTTAGACGGTGAACAAGTTTATAATGCAATAATAAAGTTCTTTATTAAAGGTAAGATGCTAAAAGAAATAAATAAAATATTTATCTATCTCATTCCCGAGATTTCCAATCTTACATTTTAAAACTTTAGATTCGTATCTTATTGTGATGTAATTTGTAAGATTATCTTAAAATGTTGGTCATAAGATTGAGAAGAATCATAGAGTCCATTAATCCATACTAAGGTGCTTTCTTTTAAGGAAAGAATATTGAAGACAATGTTCTTTTTGAATAAGAGCTTTTTAAGAATTATAACAGGAAGGAAACAATTAGAAGCTACTTCATGAAGATTGAATTATACAAGAACTTTGATTCTATCAATTGGAAGTTCCTTTTTCACATAATAGAGGCATTTGGTTGTCCACAACTCTTCACTAAATGGCTATAGCAATATATGACTACAGCTTCTTATAGAATCATGATGAATGGTGATGCCACTTAAATGTTCATAGGGACAAAAAGTCTAAGAAAAGGTGACCCTTTATCTTCTTACCCCTTCACATTATATGTTGAGGTACTTATTGGGCTTATAACTTGCAATATTAAACAATAGAATATGACTTTACTTATCTCCACAAGTGTAAGAAGTTGAAAATCTTTAATTTGTCCATTCTTAATGATCTTCTACTTTTATGTGGAGTTGATGACAACTTAATCAAATAATTTACTCTTTATGAACCTTCAATGAGCTTTTAGGCCTCTCCATAAATTAGAATAAGGGCTACCAATATTTCTTAACAGGCCTACACATTTAACTGACTGACTCTTCAAAATCTTAGGCTTTTAAATCAACATACCTCTTTTTAGGTACTTTGGAATTTTCAAGGACTGTCAACCTATCTTGGACTTAGTTTATAAGAGAATTAGTTACTAGAACAATAAATTTATATATTATACAGGAAAATTTTAATTTATTTAAATGTTTCTTAATAATTTACATTTGTATTTGAGCTTCCACTTGATGGATTATAAGAATCTTATTAAAGCAATTGAAAAGATTAAAAAAAAATTCTTTTGTATAAAAGAGGCAATTAATGCTTCAGAGGCTAAGATCAAATAGTAAGATGACTATGTGTCTAATGATGAAGGGATTCTAGGCATAATCGTAACTAAAACTATGAATGGAATATTGTTGTCCTAGATAATATGGAGACTATAAATAGATAAGTAATCCTTTTAGGTTTAATAAACATATACTCAATTCCGTAAGGGAACAAAAATTTGAAAAATGAAACCATAAGTTGATACATATTGGACCATTAATCAAACTATTAGGTGTTGCATCTATGTTTTGTGAAAAGAAGAAACTTAAGAACCTTTAAGATACAAAACAAGATATTCAAACAATGATGCACAACACTTAGACTTGGAATAGGGAAATGAGCCTTGCCAATAGTATTCACACATTCACATATCTTTTTTTTTGGTACAATAGAAGCGTTAAAACAAGCATTAAAAAGGACTAAAAGCAATCCCTTGCGCATCAGCGCGCAAATGATTACACAAACCAGGAAGAGGTTGAGCCAAACACACTCCCCACGCCCGTTATTGGAACCCAAACGAGCTAAGAAATCAGCATAGTGGTTTCCTTCATGAAGAACATGAGCGGTGGTATATTGGGAAACCCCTTCAAGGTAGGAGCGGATATCATATATGAAATTGGCCAGGGGTGAAATACTAGAGCATCCATAAAACAGTCTAAGCAACGCAACGCTTCTATGGAATCAGACTCCACCATAAGGCCATCACACTGAAAGTTGTTGGCAAAGGCGATACTGTAACGGAGAGCCAAGAGTTCCGCTACCATGATGGTGGTGATTCCAACACAGCAAGAAAATCCTGCTAACCAGTTACCTTGGCTATCCCGAATCAGCCCACCAATACTCGCCTTTCCAGAACTACAATTGACGCTCCCGTCCATATTAAGTTTTAGTCATTTATCAGGCGGGGGAACCCAAGCGACAAGGAGTGGGCCTTGAGGGTAAGGTAGCCCACGATATTGAACACCAAAAGCAGTGATATAATCCCTAAGCAGCACATTGACCTGGCTAAGTTGTGCATAGCAGGTGATTTGCTCGCCTTCTATCACACATTTGTTCCTGGTGCGCCAAATGACCCAGCATGTATTAAGAAAGCACCAAGAATGATGGACATCCCGGGCAGGTTGCACATAATTGTTTTTAAGTCAAATAGAGATATGATGCTCTCGGTAGAAGGTATCGTTCCAGTATACCTGAGTGGTTTCCTATAGATGCTTGGCATGAGTGCAGTCCCCTAGTAAGTGGAGAATAGTTTCAATGCTGGCACCACACTGCCTACATAGAGGAGATACACATAGGCCTCGCTCATATCTCACTTCATTCGTGAGGAGTCGATTCCATGCTGCTAGCTATAAGAATACCTTATGCTTTTGAGTTGCTCAAAGTTTCCAAAGCCATTGCCATCCCATCGGTCCGAGCGAACAAGGCCCTCAATAGGAGACAAATTCCACCCTACGGATGGGGAGAATAGATCGTCAACATGAAGATTAGTGAGATGTGCAAGGACTTGCCCTACTACTGATGCAAGGGAGCCGTCAAAGAGCCATTTATCATGCTAAAAATGTACGTTTAACCCATCTCCGATCTGCCATCCAAAACCATCTTTGAGGAGAGCCAGAGCTTTCATGAGTCCTTTCCAGGCCGATGAAGCTGTCGAAGAAGGGTGATATGTCATGAAGTCTTGGCCAGTCAGATAGCGAGACTGGAGGACCAGCACCCAAAGACTATGGCGCTCCATACATACGTCCCAACACATCTCCCTTAGCAAAGCCCTATTAGAATCCCTGGCTTACCGCACACCTAAGCCTCCGCATGCTTTCGGGGTTGTAACCGTAGTCCAAGGAAGGAGGGGAACCCCTTGACGATTGCCCAGCTTTCCCCAAAGAAAGCCCCTCGCTGATTTATCTATCTCGTCACACACTGCCCGGGGAAGCCAGGTGGACTGCATAGCATAGATGGGAAGATATGTTATGGTATCTTGGATTAATTTAGCCTTGCCCGCTTTGCTCAAGAGCATACTCCTCCAACCTGTCAAACGAGAGTTAATCTTGTCGAGAATGCTAGCATAATCAATCTTAGTCAGTCGCTGAGTACATAGAGGCACACTAAGGTATGTCTTTAGACTATGGGAGGTAGGGATATTCAAAGTAGTTAGAATCCTTTCCCGTTTTCTTCGACGAACTTGGTTGGGAATAAAGGCTTTAGATTTGGCATTATTCACTTGCATCCCGAAAACTTGACAAAACTTGTTCATAGTAAGGCGCATTACTTTAGCTTAGCTCTGTGAGGCAAGCGCAAAGAGGAGAACATCATCGGCAAAGAGGAGAACATCATCGGCAAAGAGGAGATGAGAGACTATAGAACCAGTGGCGGAAGTACCAATGGGCTTCCAGTGGCCTTCGTCAACCTTCTGTGTGATCCACCCCGATAGTTTCTCTATGCATAGGACAAACAGGTATGGAGAGAGAGGGTCTCCCTGGCAAAGACCATGTTTAGGTTGAAAGGACTTTAGTAGCTGGCCATTCCAGATAATGGATAACATAGAACTCAAGACACAAGCCATAATCATATTAACAGAGGGCAAGGGAAAGCCAAAGTCCATTAACACCTGTCGGAGAAAGTCTCAAACAACTCTATCATAAGCTTTGGCCAAGTCGATCTTCACAGCCATACCCCCTTTCCTTAAACACCTCATTACGTGGACGACCTCCTGAGTTATGAGGATGTTATCCGCAGCCTTGCGTCCAGGTATAAACGCTGCCTGAACTGGATTAATCAAGGCTGGTAGAAAAGGGTGTACTCGATTTAATATAACTTTCTTCAGGATTTTATATATCACATTGCACAGGCTAATCGAACGCTATTGGCTAATAGTCACCAGATTCTCGTCCTTGGGGATAAGGACGAGGAGCGTATCAGAAATGTTAAGGGGCACCTCGCCATTTGCAAATGCTTGCTGAACCATTTTGACAACAGACCCACCAACATCCTACCAAAAGGTTTGGTAAAAGATAGGCTGAAGACCATCTGGACCTAGACTTTTATATGGTTTCATAGATTGGACTACCAAAAGTACTTCCGCCGGGTCAACTGGTTTAAGCAGAGCGGCATAAGCCTCTGCAGGGAGGACACCATTAGCACCCAATGG
Organism: Erythroxylum mucronatum; assembly: GCA_027563825.1. Taxonomy (NCBI): domain Eukaryota; kingdom Viridiplantae; phylum Streptophyta; class Magnoliopsida; order Malpighiales; family Erythroxylaceae; genus Erythroxylum; species Erythroxylum mucronatum. The sequence goes on from JAOSBP010000008.1 coordinate 27,069,466, forward strand.
CCGTGCCCTTGGCATACTCTCTGTGGTGCAGAAAAGATCCTTATAAAAAGAGAGGACCTCTCGTTCGATAGCTTCAGGTTCAGATGTCCATACGCCCATTCGTAGTCGTAGTTTTTCTATATGATTTCTCTTCCTATGAGAGAGGGTAATAGCATGAAAAAATTTAATGGCTTTGTCACCCGCCTGGAGCCATTGTACTCAGGATTTTTGGAACCATAGTAGTTCTTTTTGACGCAGAACAATACGGTACTCCTCAGTTAGATGTTCCTCGAGAGCCACCAAGAAAGCGGAATGACGATTACTTAAAAAGGTCTGGCCAGCAGAAGTCGCTTACGCCAGAAGATATTGCCAAAGACCATTGTATTGAATAATTTGGCAGCATGGGTGACCGCCTAGATAGCCTCCTGGACACAGTGCTGATGTGGAGCCCATGCCTCTCTAACAACTCAAGGGAAGTTTTCGTGTAAAAGCCATGCAGCTTGAAAGTGGAACGGTCTTGAAGCTGGAGGAGGGATAAAATTGTGCAGTTTGAGCAAAATAGGATTATGGTCCGAAACTACTCTCGCCAGGTGAGAAATGGAGGCTTCTGGGAATAGAGATTGCCAGGACGCATTTCATAATGTGCAATCTAAGCGGACATGAGTAGTGAAGAGGCCATGACTCTTCCTTGGAAAGGTATACGGTGATCCCTTAAAACCCAGATCTTGTAGGCCACACCCACCTATCCGTGAGTGGAAGATGCTCGCATGATGCCAATCAAAGTTGCCACCACTTTTTTTCAAACGGATGAAGATAATCATTGAAGTCTCCAGATATAAGGAAAACAAATCATAAATGAAACATCCCTCGTGAATAATCTACTGAGATTGCGATACATAACGACAGATGCTCCTCTAATGGATTGTGTTAAAGTGGGCTTCGTGGGTCAGCCCACAACCCGACACCCATAACACAATTTATTAACTCCCTTCTTTTTTGCTTCACTCACCTTACACCCACCAACACCACCTTTGGACCACCAGCAGACCAGATCAGCTTGCAAGGGGACAACATGTTGGGCGGTCCCCACATGATTCCCTGCTCTCCTCCTCCTCTCTGTACATGGCGCTCACCTTACCTGTACAGTCCCTCCA
>JAOSBP010000008.1:27070698-27084300 GCA_027563825.1 Erythroxylum mucronatum
ATAACTATTCATTAATTAAAATATTATTATTAATTAATTATTTTCAATATAATTAATTAAAATATAATTCATTCATTAATTAAAATATAATTTATTTTGTAATTAATTAATTACAATTTTTTTGAAACCAACCACTATCAATGGTAATAGTAATCATTCCTTCATTTTAATTAACCATCATAATTATAATAATTATATCCATTCCCATTATTTTGTATATACATTCTCATTCTCATTCTCATTATTTTTTATGAACCAAGCGCCCCCTAAGACTGTAAAGAATATAGTGTGGAATATAACTAGTGTATACACATTTAATGAATAGGATATGTATATAAACAACAACAATAACACTCAATAGAAATCTCACTGAGATGCGAAGTCTGAGAAGGTCAAGTAGTCCACAGTTGTACCTCTAACTAGTAGAGAGGTTGTTTCCAAAATAGAATAATTTAATAAGATAATATATGATTGGCTAAAAATGTATTATATTGAGTAAGTCGTGTAAATACACATATAATTTAAGAATGAAGTGTGATATGTTTATCAATAATCACTCCAACAATTTCAATGCTTATATCAAAAAAGTTCAAAACAAACGTATCTTAATGGTACTTATGATGATGTGGAGGGTTATGATAAAGAGATTTCATAAAAAGGAGGGATGGAAAGTACATTGGTGACATTTATTTAAGAATCATGTCTAAATTAGAAAAATTAAGAAAAGAAGCTTGTTAAAGACTATATTAGTACTTCAATTTTAAGAGAGTTTTTTAAATTGAAGACATGCATTTTGGACAACATATAAATGAAATAAACTTGCACTGATATGAAGTAGAAAATCATTGGAACTTCTTATCAATATGCATGCGCTACTATTAGACATGATGGATGCAAGCTTGAGGATTATATTGATAAATTTTACAACATTGAGAGATTCTTGCAACTATATACTTGCTAATTGTTCTTTACTTTAGATTAGCATCATTACCTATAAGATGATTAGCATTTGTATTTATTGATTTCATTTTAATATTGTTACCTTTTTGTAATTTTTTGCTAACATTAGGTGAACATTTTGGCAAATTTTAAATAAGAATTAAGGTGTTGAAAATGGAGCTTTCACAATTTACAACAAAGTTTAATAGACCAAAGAAGCCAAAAGTATGAAAAGATACAGAGGAACTAACTAAAAAAAGTAACATAACACATGGTTGATAATATTTTTTTAATGAGAACAAGCAATATAAGTCTCTGTTAGATGAGAGAAAGTATTTTTTTATATATTTTACACTTATCTTTTGTTATTTTAGATGACAAGTAACATATGTGCAACATCCCGTTTCCATACTAAAGATTAGAACCCTAGATTTCCATAATTGAGAAATAACAATGAGAGATTAGAAAACTACATTTTATACTCGTGCATAATGTTAGCATACACACACATGAACTTGAGTTTTGCACACATTACAATGATTTGTTCATGCACTCATTAAACATTTTTCCGAGTATAAATGATTGTTTTAATGTAATTATAATGTGAATTATGGATTATGTGTCTTAAAAATTGAGTTGGTGTGTACAATTAGTGATTTAGAATTTTTGGTGAAATATGGAAATTTTCTGATAATTATGGGTATTTTTTTGGTTAAATTATAGGTATTTTTAGACTAAAAAAAATGCCAAGTAGCAAGACAATTGATAAATGGTAGTAGAAATAATAGTCAAATGGAAGTGAAAATTTTTATAAATGACATTGGGATTTAATGACATATGTCATTGAAAATTGGGAGACAGTTGGAGACAAATGGACTAGTTAAATAAAAGACCAAGGTGAGACCATAAGAAAGTGACATGTGGCAAGTGACAAGTGTCACTTACCACACAACATGCCAAAACCCACGAAACTCTCCCAAGTGAAGGACTATCTTCTCTTTAATTGGTCTTTCACTTTATTAATTACTTCACCTCTTGTTAATATCTCTTCTTATCTTCTTCGATCTTCTTCACTTACGATCCTCTCTTTTTTCCCTATCAACGTAAGCTTTGCTCTCATCCTTTTTTGCTACTATCATTTTGTTGTCTTCTTCAATTGCCATAAGAAAACCCAACCCCACCACCCTTGAATGACGATGCACGTGTGAGAGAAGAAAGCTAGGGTTAAGAGATATTGTGAAGAGTTTGAAGAATCTTGGAGCTTAATCAAGTAAGTAACATGTTAATTATCTTGGGTTGTATGAATATGAAACAAATATGGTGATTAATTGTTATTAAATAATAATGAGGCTAGTGGTCATTGTACATGTGCATCGTGGATGAAGAATGAGAATATTGATGTCTTGCTTCTTTGAGTGTATGATGAGTAATAATAAAGAGATCATGTTTTAAATTTTGGTGTGTTAAATTTGTTCATGTGTTGTTTAATAAAAAGCATTTATGATGATAGATTAAGGGATGAATGATTATGAAAAAGGAAGTTTGAAATATGATAATGTGTGGATGAAGAAGTAGATAGAGTTATGTCTTATTTTGTGTTAAAATGAGTGATAATTCATAAGTTTAGAGCTAATAAGGAAGAGTATTATGATGTCTTGAAATGAGATGAATTAAGGTGATAGTTAGGAATGAGATGAAGGTTAAAAATGAAGTAGAACATGTGCAGAAAATTAATGATGAAAGTGTATAAGAATATATTCTATTTTGGTGTTTATGATCAAACATGGATTTTGGTTTGTGTGTGGATGATATTGAACTGAAATTGAGGTATAAATGAAGAAGTTATCAACTTGAAATGATGGATTTTGAAAATGAATTGTTTGATACTTATAAATAAGATATATTATGAAAAAAGGATAGGATTTCATGAATGGTGAGATTTAGTTGAAAAGATGATCTATGTATAAGATGTGTTAGATGTCAAATGTAGGAGTTAAAAATCTAGAAAATTGAAAGAGAATGGTTGGAATATGTTAGCTGTAACATTTCCACTGGGCATACATCTGTATTTTAGCCATATCTTCATCTGTACATATCTAAATAGGATGATTTTAAGTTTAGATTAAACTAGAGACAAATGGCTATATTTTTAAGGCAGGAATTGACTTTGAATTCTACATATAAGAGTTTCGAAACTTGGATTGAAGTTGAGTACTATGTGTTGTCGCTGTGTGAGAACAGTTTGTAGTATTTTGAGTATACCTTGCAAAATACTGAACCAAAATAGTAAACTTAGTGTTGTTAGAAACTTAAGACATATGGTAACATTTGTTTGGAAGAATGTATTTCCTAAATACCTCATTTGCTATGTCAAAATGGCGATGGAAAATTGACTTGAAAATTTGTCTTCAGAAAAAACTGGAAAGGCCATCAACGTGAGTTATTCTTCTTTTATGTGATGTTTGAAACAACAAATGGCAAGGTGCTTTCCTATGATGCATTTAGAATTCAATGGGACTTGAAATGAACATAGTTTGAGGTTGAATAAGTTGATAAACTGTTGGATATGTATAGGTTGTAATTGAGGATATAACATAGTGAAAGGATTGTTGATATCACGTGTAGAAAAATCTGGAAATTTATGAGTGTTATAAGAATAAAAGTGTTCTTAGAAATGCTAATATGATTGTAAGGAGATGAGTAATGTGTATCAAGTAAGAATGAATGAGAGTTTGGATATTATGTCATCATATAATATTAGAATAACATTGGTGAATGATTGATTGATGATATTATAATAATCAAATGTATTGAGCTATAAACCTTAGTGCATGATTGAGTGATGAACTTAGAATAAATTTGTATCATTGAGGTGTAAACCTAAGTTCAAATTAGACATATATGAGTTTTAAAGTATGAATGATCATGAGATGTGAATAAAGGAAACATACTTGGAATAGTCAAATTGAGCATGCATTATACATAACACATATCCATATGTGTATGATTGAATGATTATGTGATTGTATAATTAGTAATGTGTGTGCAATGTGTGTATTGCATGATATGGATACACAGGGTAGAATGTTAGCATCCAGACATTTCTAGATCTTGGAAGCAAATGCTAACCAAGAGCGTACTATGAGTCGACCTAGATGGTCTCATTTTCATTGTTTATTATATTTTAAATTTCTGTATTGAATTGCTACCGCTATGATTGATGTGAATGTGTTGATTCTGGACAATAAATGTTCGAGGTGTTTGATGCATGTAAAAATCATTGGAACTGCTCCTTGAATGTGAATTTGAATGAATAAGTGATACTCAACATTATTGTTGAATGCCAGACCAAGGTCCGATGATAAATGTGAATGTGAATATGAAACTGAAATCAAGTGATTAATAGAATATATGTGAATGTGATGCATTTCATTATATGAATGCATGACAAAATAAAGGCTGTTGTGACCAGAGTAACCACCGAAAAAGAGCTTAAAGCTCAAAATGTGATAAGAGCCTCTGGCACAGTTGTTAATGTACCCAGCATCCACTAAAGGATATAAGACCATATCTGAAACAAGCCCGGTATCCACAAGGGATATGGGCCAGTAAAAAGGAACTCGGTCATAACAAAGTAATAATTGGAAGTGAGTCTCATGTGCATTGCATATATAATTGATATGTACATTTTAAATTATCGAAATGAACTATTTGACTGCTGTGAATGTGAAATGTGGAATAAGTGATCAAAGTATTATGTGATATGAGTGAGTCATTGAGGATGGTCCGCTTACTGAGTTTGCAAAAGTTAACCCAAAATTGCAAAAACATTTTTCAGGCTTAAAGAAGATCTCCAGTTAGACAAATTGGAGTCTAGCCACTACATTCGAGTAAGAGATAGAGTTCAGATCAGTTCGTGTTTGCATATGCATTTCATTATTTTGTATCAAAATGTGTATTCCGCAATTATTGTACCTCGGGTATTTGGATAATTCTATTTTATAATGACTTTCCAAATTGGAAATGTTTGTAAATGAGATTGATCAATGAGTGTAGTAACACTTGTGATTGAAAATGTGGTTTTCTGAGATGCGTGAAAATTTTGTAATAGTTATAATTGACTGACTGTCCTAGTACACCACCCTTGTAGAGTGTATTCTCAAATACCGTTAGTTTGCTCAGGAATATCCTCTATGGGAGTTGGGGTGCTACATTTTCAACTTCATTATCTATGTGCCCATGTGCTCTTAATCACTTATGACCACCCTATCATTATGGCTTCCTAAATTTCTTGTACAATTCTTCTCCAATTTAGCTAATTTTAGCTTCTTTTCTCCAAAATAATTCCATATCTCCTAATCTTCAAAAGCAATGTAAAAACACCACAATTAGAATAATATCCATCCAATATGTTCTAAAAATACCCCAAAATGATATGTCAATTAATAACCTATCAAATTTGTTATGTGTAAAAGTTAATTGACGTAAAAATATTTCGTATATATTACATGAGATGAGGATTAAAATATATAATTTACAGCTTGATATATGATAAGTATTATTATAATAAAAAACTAACTAAAGTGTAGATAAAAATATAGAAATTTATTGTATCCTTATAATAGAAAGTTAATTAGTGTGTAGATAAAAATACAAAAATAATTTATAAATATCGTTATCATAAGTCCTTACCCACCAAAAAGAGGAAGTTTAGAGTATAGAGAGTTAATTTTCTAGATTGGCAAGGGCCTGGTAAATATATCATTTTGCTAGTCTTTTGAATTGGCAAAAGAAACATTGTGTATATCACTTGCTTCCTGTCCCTTACAAAGTGATAATCTAACTTTATGTGCTTTATTCTCAGATGAAACTTTGGATTAGAAATAAGATAAATTACTCCTATATTGTCACACTATACTCCTATATTGTCACGCTATATCTGACCTTGGAAAATTGAAAAATCGAGTTATTTTATCAATAATTGAAGCCAAATTAATTTGAACATTGTATTTGCAATTGCCTTGTACTCTCTCTTGGTTGATGATCTATCTATTGTAAAACGCTTCTTTGCTAATCATGATATTAAAGATGAGCCAAAAACATGCCATAACCACTTTTAGTATGTTTGTCATCTAGATCACTACCCCAATCACTATCTACATAACAATAAAGAACTATAGACTTTGTAGAAGATAATAGTAAACTATTTGATACCACCTCCTTGAAATAACATAACAATTTCTTTAGTACTTTCCAATTAATATCACTCGGCATATGCACGAACTAACTTAGTTTGTTGATAGTAATGCAATATTAGGATAAGTTATGTTAACTTATTGTAAAGCTCCAATAAGTTGCCTATATTGGTGCGAAGATTCAATGACTTATTTATGGTTTTAGTTAAGCTTGGTGACATAGCCTTTAGAGTGAAACAATGTCTATAATCTTATAAACATGCTTTATTATTAAGGAGTTCACAAATTTATTTAGATTGTGACAATAATAATTCTTTCTTTCTATATGCAGTTTCTATTCCACAAAATTAAGACAAGTCCCCAAGGTCTCTCGTAGGAAAGATATTTTCATCAAAACAAATGTATCTAACTATATGTACTTGATCACTATCCAAATTCGAATAAAGATGACCTAAATAAATGAATTGTTTAGTGTGATATGAAAATTTATGTATGTCTATTGTAGGGTCAAAGATATGGGTAAATTGCACAACAAATTTTTTTATTTTTAGCATATTTTAGTTTCGAAATAAATAGTAATTCAAAAAGCATTGCATTATTTAAACTTGTAGGTATGAGATTAATATTAGTAACGACAACTTGAAAAGCATATATTCAAAACCTGAAAAACAGGAGAATAATGAGAAGAGTTAGTCCTAAATTAATTTCGTGCTTAATTTTTCATTCAGATATGCCATTTTGTTCTCATTTTTCTTTAAAATACGAATTTAATTTTTGAAATTCACTACCCATATGAGTGACAATCTTTTATTTTAGAGTTAAATTATAGAGAAATAAAATATTCAAATTCTTTAAAAATTTAAAAGACTTCACTTTTATTATTAAAGGAAATAACATGTAAAATCATCAACAAAACTATTAAAAATCAAGATTTCTCAACATAAGAAATTAAAGGTCCAAACATATGATTATATAATTTTAAAAGGATTACATCCCTTGTGATTAATTAGAAAAGAGATAATTTGGCTAACTTTCCTACCTTACAAAACACAACTAGAAGATGAACTAGAAATCAGAGAAGAAGGCAAATTATTTTCTTTCATTATTGGTCGACAAAATCTGCAAGCTCACAGAGTCGTTCCTGGTACCTACAAATTGAGTTTTCCAAGGTCGTCTCTCACAAGGACTAAGAAACTCACTATTGAATTAATCCTAATTACTTAAAAGATAATTGGATTTGAGTAGACAATAAATTGTAAAGACCGGAAATAAACAAACAAGGGTAATTTGATGATTTAAACTTAGGGCTTTGGGGTTCACCGATTTAAGAGATTGATCAATAAATTATGGAATTGATTGAATGATAAGTTATAATAACAGTTGCACAACTTTACTCATATTCTTTCTCAAGACATATAAGAAGACCTAACTAGTTGATTACTATCTCTCAATGTGAAATGTAACTAGTCAAATTCATTAAGAACAAGCAACTACAAGTTATCACACTAGTTTAGGATATCTCTATCTCTAAATTTAATGTGTTTATCTTCCTAGTGCATAAATCATACTTCACCTCTCAGTTCATCATATGATTCCTAAAGTTGCATCTATAGTGATCAAGTACATAAACAACAATGAAGTTTAAGAAAGATAAAGATAACCTAAGAAATTTTATTTAACACCAATCAATCCATAAAATACAAATCAATCCCCCCAAAATGGGCTGCATCCCTTACCCTAAATGAGGTTTAGTTGCAGAACATGATAATAGAATCCATACAAGTAAAGACAATCAACATTCAAGAAAGAGTAGAGAGAGAAGGTAGAGAGAACACAAACCAAGATTGCTTCCAATGCTTGATTCAATCCTCTTTTCTCTTCTTCTTCGCCTCTTTTAGGTGCCTCCTTATGTTGTAGCCTCGTTTTCAATGTCTAGCCTTCTCTTTTGGTCTTAAAAATGAGTATTTATAGTGTCTTGGGCTTAAAGAAACCTATTTTTTTGCTAAAGAGGGGAATACAGATCGTCCTAGTGCCGACAAAGATCGTTAGGTGGACTTCATATCCGCTGAGCAAACATTTTCAGGTCTATAGAGTGAAATTGGCCAGTCAATGCCCATTAAGCGGACTTCATGTCCACTGGGTGGACCTTCTCGGGCTTTCTAGCCTTCCAGTTCCGGTCATGTCCGCTTGAAGGGACATCATGTCTGCTAAGCGGACATACCCTGGGCATCTACAAAAATGTGCAATTTTGACCCTTTAGATGATAAAATATCTCGTCGGAGTCTTCACAAAAGTTGTAGAACTCGGAGTCCTCTTCGAAAGTATACTTGAATGACCTTAATCTGACATCCATAGTAAAAGTTATATCTCTTGCCCCAAAATCTATCCATTTGCACCTATTAAGCAATAAAGTTGAAATGTGTGAGAACTAACCACATAAAGCTCCAAATTCACATAAAGATAAGTCAAATTAGTTCCAATGCATCCCAAAATCATATATGAATAATTTGACTTATCAATTATTTGACAAACTTTTTGAGCAATGAATGTCCTAACCTAGCGTACTAATATTCATATGAATTGGACTCAAATAACAAAGCTTGCAATTACTCTTGCCTTGCAATAACATTTCTTTGCTCCCCTACTATTTAACCAAGACATAGCTAAGATGAAATTAAAAAACACAATTATTATCCTGTGTAAACTGTTGAATTGATAGTAATGATTAGAAATAGGTTAATTACTAAAAAAAATCTCAAACTTTGCATAATTTTGTTATTATAGTTTAAAGTTTAAAAGTTAACAATAAAATACCCAAAAAAATTTATTATTTTACACAAATAGCTCGATACTGGTCTCTTTATAAACGTTGCTAATGTAGCAAGCCACGTCTACTGTATTATGGTACATGTAAGATGCAATATGTCATGTGAAATTCATTTCAGATTTTAATAAAATAATATTAAACAAAAAAAACATGACCTACTTTTGCCTCTCCTCTATCACACTCAAAATACTCCCCTTTCTGCTACCGAACACTGTCCTATCTATCATACCCATTTTGTTCTTCCCACTGTCTGACGATATCGTTTTAGACTCTCCTTGAAACACTCTCCTACCATCGTTCTCCTGCCCCTGGTATATTTTCTTTGAATACCTATAAAGTTGTATTAGTTGATTGGTTGATATTTTAGGAAAATTGCATGTAGAAGAAGGAGAAGATTGAGGTAGTTGCTACTTTTTAGGAAAACAACAAAAAACTAAGGTGTAGTTTCGTCCTCTAACTTTAGTAATGCAATTGTTTTGTTGTGATACCTTATTGATTTCCACCACTAGGTAAGGTTAAAATGGCCCTTTTGTAATATGACAAACTTATATGAACTAGTAGTTGTAAAATTTGTTTTCACATTATGTAGATTCCACTTTAGTGGTTAAGTTTATACAAACTTTAGCAATTCCACTTTAGTGGTTGAGTTTATCCATTTACCTTTATTGCATAAGGGGTTCCATTGTTGATGTTTCAATACAATGCCAACATAAAAATATCATGTTAGGAATGTTGCTTATCACTTTTTAACTTCCTCTGCTGATCTTCCTTTCTTTTACATATTCATGTATCATCGTGCTTCCAGGTGAGTGATTCTTATCCATTATGTGACTCACTTTCTGTTTGATTTTTGTAAGCTATACTTAATTATCAAAAGAAGAAGTTACAATAATGAGTTATAAAGTATTGTAAATGTTTACAACTTATTTATTTATTCTTTATTGTTGATGTGTGTATGTGTTTTATTAAGAATATAATAGGACTTAAAATGAGTATAACCATCATTTTGTATGACTTGACACAATGGTTAAGTGCCTTATGCAAAAATGGTGGAATGTGACGAGAAGTTATGCCTTATCCATCCAATTAATTGTTCATACAAATATACTTCTGTCATTAATACTTCGGTTCCTTTACATGTTTAAACTAGTACATGAAATGGTAGAACGTGATGAGAAGTGGTTCCTTTACATGTCATTAATTACTAAATATATAAGATCCTCCTTATAAAAAAATGAGGATGTACCTAATTTATATTGTTTGGCTCGTTATATGGGCCATTTGACTTCTATTGCTTAAAATTTGCATATGATCTAATTTATGTTGTTTAGTTAAAAACTAATGATAAAATTATTTGTTTTGTAGATTTTGGTAAATTTGGAATTCAATTATGTAGGAAAATAATTAGGCTAGATGGATTTATTTTTGAAGACATACCTTAAAGGTGTTTTATTAGCTACATTTGGTTGTGATGGAAACAATAAGATACTTTCCACATCTTGGGCTATGGTTAAGGAAGATAATTACCAATCTTGGCATTGGCTTTTGAACATTCTTGTTAAAGATCTTAATATAAATGGGAATGCATGGACTTTTGTAAGTGATCAACAAAAGTTAAACTTTAAATATCCATACATGTGATGTTCACTTGTGCTTTGAGTTTTTTAACTTATATTCTTTTATAGGGTTTAGTGGATGCATTAAAAAATATCTTTCAAGAAGTTAAGCATAGAAAATGTACCCATACCCGAAATGTCTATGCAAATTGGTCTGGTGTTCATAAAGGCCATACATGTAGGAGTTTATGCAAATGGTGATTTACACAATGGGAGTAAAGTTTGATGAGGTAATAGAACAATTGAAAAGTATTTTGAAGAAGGCCTATAATAATTTCATAGTTAGGAAACCAGAGAATTTTGTGAAGATATTTGTAAGTACAAGATCAAAGTGTGAAAATAGTTCACAACAATATATTAGAGACATTTAATGGATTCTTTTGTAAAGCTCGTATAAAAAGCTTAATCAATATGTTAAAAGATATTTGAGTTACCTTAATGACTCAGATATATGAAAAAAAAGGGAAATGATGCTTAAATCCAGTGATGATAAATACCCAAAAGTGAGGGGGGGAAAATAGAGGTTGTGCAATGGGAATTAAGGCATTGTATCACCAAGGCCAATGGAGATTTAAAATTTGAAGTCTAATTTTCTAGACAAGTTCAGTATTGATTTTCAAGCACAAACTTGTCAATGTGGATTTTGGGATTTAATAGGAATTCTATGTAAGCATACTGTGACTTGTATATTATATCAGAGGGAGCACATTGACGCTTATATCGGTTAATACTGTAAATGTAAATGCTATTTGAAGAATTAAAAATATGTTATGAAACTCATTATTGGTTCAAAAATTTTAGAGAAAGACTAAAAATAGATAACAAATATTACCTATATTGATCAAGAAGATGCTTAGAAGACCCGAAAGGGACAAAAAAGGGATAAAACTGAAGAATGAAAAAATCCAAACAAATTGAGTAAGGTTGGAGTAATAATCAGAAGTCATCATTATTATAAAGTTCGCATAATATAAGAGGATGCAAAAATAAGGATCAACCTTTAAGACAACCTAAAATTATTAAGGTGAATGTTAACTTTTTTTTGGTCTTCTTTTCAAATATAGATTAAATGTCAATTTATTCATCACAAAGTGTACTTACCTGTATATGGCAACGAAAAAGAGGAAGGCCACCAAAAAATCAAGTCCCTTTATCTAATATTGGTAGTTTTCCATTCCGAAGACTCACACAACAAGCTCAAATATTGTATCCTCTATCTTAAAAAGGGAGAAGAGAGTGGTCATTGAATATTCACATTTAATTTCAAGTAATTCTTCTCCAAATTATTTAATAACATAACTACTTCTGTTTGTACAGGCAACTAGAGGATATGGAGTAACATTTTGGGAAGTTAATAGGAACATTTATTTTATGGTTTGTCACATCAATACATCTTTACACTGCTTATATGTAATTATATTGTACGTGCTAATGTTGTTCTTTTTCCTTTTTATGCTTCATAGATGGGTAGAGTCAATGTCAAGTTCTTGAACTAAATAATAATATAATTTCAACTCAAGCTTCCTAAAATACAACTAGATATACAACTTAAAATAGGGGGAGGACCAAATTAAGGGCTAGAAGATCTGCTTCAAGAAAATATCAAGTTGTTGATGGTGAATCAAATGCATATTAAATCATTTATTGATGAATTTAAACATTATCTTTATTATGATTTGACTAAGAATTTGGACAACAAGTTATGATCTGATTGACAATTTGGACATGTATTAGTTATACTTTATGTTTGTTATAATTTGACTAAGAATTTGTTATGGTTTGATCGATAATTTGGACATGTATTAGTTATGCTTTGGTTGTAATTGTTTTTTTTTATAAGATGCATTTTTTAAATCTTATTTGTTTGGTCAGGTGTTTAGGTTCAACTGAACGTTACAATCTATTTGGTGAGTTTAAAGGTATTATGGTTGGTTATCAGTGCAATAATGGTTGCTTCCTAATTGGAAGAAATAATTTTAAGGGATTTAAGCTAGGACGTTTCATATATATATGCATTATGATTTATACAAGCACGTAAAGGAACTTATTTCACTCTATATACATTAGATTATGAAACTTTCTAATGATAAACAGGAAAAGTCGATCCAATAAGTGTGTTATACTTTTATGTAGATTGTCTACTTCTACTTCTGTTTAGATTGATAAGGTTTTCTTTTTTTTTTGAAAAATTTGAAAAGGAAAAGATATTAATCTGTTTAAGGAAGATAATATTGTTGTAGTAGTGATGACATAAAGGGCACGTAAGAAATTCAATATGTTTAATAAAATGATGTAGTTTTGCAATCATATAATTAATTGTTATATGACTGTTAATTACATAATCAACCAAAGTTTGATAGTTAGTGTAAAAAAAGGAAAAACAATTATCTCATAATTCTTAACTGTTACAAACCAACTTCCAAATCAACTTACAACATTACACTATATGGACAAATTGTCATAATTTATATACAAATTTAGCTAACGCAAATCTAGAAAACTATTGGACATCTGAAAATGTCTCAATACTAGAGCCATATACATCATAAGCCCAAGATATGAAATCACATGGCTTACAAAATAAAGATAAAATTATAATTATTACAATTATATCAAATTTACATTATATAAATGAACTAATATATATAATTACCTATTGTCAGCAACAATGAGTCTTGCATATATGGCTCTTACACCAATGCATAAAAGATCTCTTACATAATTTTTTACAATAACAAACCTTCAACTCGATTACTAATACTAAATACCTACAAGACACCTATAATTTGAATATTGATTTAAAATTTGTATAATAATGATATCGTTAACTATAATTGAAATACTTACTTTCATATTAATGCATTAATAAAAATGTTGACCAATATCAGGCTTAACATTTGATATATATGTTGAATTTTTAATATGGGCAGAGTGTAGAGTTCACTAACAAGAATTGGGCTTGGGTCAACCATTGTCCAAATAACTAGAACTAGTTGTTTGGATAGTTAATCCTTACCACTTATAA